>QYTT01088039.1:0-44141 GCA_006980735.1 Dasypogon diadema | reverse complement strand
TTGGGAATAAATATGGAACGTGGGTGACTTCAGCTAATTGTTTTATGTAAAGTAAACGCAAAATAAAATCTTCTATTTGACCTTCGTTAAAAATGTGCTCGTCTTGACCCCCAGACAATATAAGTTGATGCTATCTTGACGGCCGGGTGCTAACTGCTAAGTAATAATGGCTGGGAAGAGCATAAAAACTTTTAATTGAATTTTACGTCATATTTTATATTTAGAGGTAGCCGTTTGAACTGATTGAATGGAGGTGTGTGTGTGTGTGTGCTGGAAACTGACTTGGAGATGCAATCGTCTTATGGTTCCCGTGTTTTGGGTAGTTCGTGTTGGAGATGAATTTAGATGTGTTGTCCTCTTAACAGATTTTGTAGTAGACACCCTGTGGCTATAACTACTTTTGATCAAATGCCTTTATCAATAAATTCTGAAGCCTTTTAAAGCATTGTTTGAATTGCTGCCCACATGGTGATATCTCTGAAATCACCAAGTTTCTCCTATTGGGTTAATGTAAGTGGACACAAAGGAAAGGATCTTTTTTTAACCCACAATTAGTTTTAGCCGTCTCAGTTACCTTGTTCCTCCATACGCAGTGTATTTCGGCTGAATCTTCGACAATCTACTATCTTTAGTGTGTTTCATCCTGAAAAAATAATGGCCTAACCGTCTCAGCCTGTTGAATTTTAAATCGCCTTTAGACCGGTCAGTCTGAGATCCTTTCTGTTGAAAACAATGGAGAAGGTGCTGATAGACTACCTGAAGTGCACTACTCTAAAGGAGTATCTCTTAAGTGTAAACCAGGATGCATATCAGGCTAGGAAATCAACGGAATCTGCGCTTCCACAGGGAAGAGTGCATTCGATTCTGATCTGGAAGCATTTTGCTGAAGAAAAGATAAAAAAATGAAGGTGGTGTTGCATCAATGTAGAAAAGTGTATGGATTAAGGTGAGGTATCTCGCCAAGCACACTGGATATATATAACGGTGGTTAAAGGTACTCTGAGATTTCTTTTGGTAGTCTGGTAGTCTAAGGCATGCCAGGTTACCATTAAGTGGCAACTGGATAAGAAAGAAAGTTCTCGGAGGCCCACTCGCAGATCCACTTAAGATCGTCATTCAGCCGGCATACACAATATTCAATTAAATCAATAAGTCGTCAACATACATGTGAACAGAGGCCTCAATTAGAACATCAGGAAGGTCATTAATAAATAGATAAAAAAGAAGCAGGCCGTGTATGGAACCTTGTGATGTATCACAGTGAAGAATCTTAAATTCGGAGGTTAGAAAAAAGGACGGTGAAAGGAAAAGTAGGGATTAATGTGTTGAATGGAGTAGATGTCGATATATATCCTCCTTAAAAGCTTGCGGCTCGTAGCTAGTGGGAAAAAACAGAAGATGATAACTCATATCCCGAATAATTGTGTTCCAAAAAATCACCAAATACGATCAAAACTTGTCTGCAAGTTATAATGCTAAACGTGATGGGAATACAAAACGAAAAACAACCAACATTACATTAGGAATATTGACATCTAATATTATCAACTCGTCTCCATATTTTTTTAAGGTATTGCCTAAGCTCAGAGGACAACCCTATGATAGACATAGCACAGCTTAGACGGAGGAAATTACCTCAACCACTGGTACCCAAATAAATCAACGCGCTCTTTGCTGGGATCGAACCCACGCCCACAGAGAAGAAAATCTGTAGAAGTGCGTCTCTGCACGCTCGCCCACCGGAGTGTTGAAAGAATAAAACTTTCCCATAATTGTGCCAGTACGATATCGTAGCTTTGAATACCGAGAGGTTAACTATCGTCATTCTTGATATTTCGAGAGCTTTTGATCTGGTTAATCATGATTTACTGTTGTGAGAAACTGCAAAGCCAATTCAACTTTAGCTACAGAACTACCCGCCTCTTCGATGAGAAACAGAAAGTTGTGATCAATAAGTGCGAATCTAATTCCCTTCTACTTCGATCTGGTTGGTGTTCCTCAAGGTTCTTTATTCGGGCCCCTATTATTTGTCCTTTTGATCAACGACGACACAAAAGCTATGTCATAATGCACTTATATCCAAATAATTTACAAATATACTTGGACTCAAACTTTTGGGGGTTGGATGCATGTATTACGCTGTTAAACTTGGGCCTGGAAGTGATTATAAAAAATGGTTCATATGTTGATGCCAAAGACCAGTTTATGGTTTTTGGTTTCGAAGGTTTTTGGGCACCTCAATAAAAATGTAAATAGAAAGCTATTTATCTAAATTACTAAAGTGCTTGATAACCAAACCCTTAGAACGTAAGTAAACAATTTTTCCGGATTACAATTCATGTACTCGTGTATTGCACACCCCCATAATTGTTGCCACCCATGAGGATTATACATTTTCATCGAATTTTCTTGTTACTTATCAAGAAGGAATGTTTTTCGTCTTCAGAACCGATAGTCGGGGAAAATCCGTCTATACATGCTGCACACACTGCCCTGTGCGATTTACATAAATCGAGGCAGCCGCTTAAGATGGATTAGCCGGAAAGTACATGTGAAACGCACTGGAAATTTAACCGACCAATTTATTGGCATTATTTGCTCAATTTTACCGGGAGTTGTATTTCTGTATTTATATGAATTTCCCACACGCTCTCTAATAGAAACATTCGAATTCGGCGACCCCAAAATTGGTACATTTCAGGAAATAACGAAATTTTTGCAACCAAAACCCAAGAAGCTATTTACCTGGGGTTATGTAATTGTAAAATCGCTGCTAGTCTAATATGTAAACGGTTGCTCTTACCTGAGATTGTTTTTTTGGTCAAAATTCGCAAATTACTTGAAACCAGTAATTTGGGATTTCTGCCAATGCTATTATTACGTTTTTTTTTGTTGGAGGAAATTGTTTTATTGCCGACCTGTTTCGCTTGGTCGTTCACCTGAATTCGATGGTGGAATCAAAATGGGAAGTTAATCTCTTCGGTTCCTCTCACTTTTTCAGTGATTTTCCTTTAACTCTTTCAGGTTCAGGTCGTCATATATTTTTTAAATTTTAAAATTAATGCTTAAAATGTTCCTGTCGTTGTTTTACATTTTTGCAAGTCATACTCTTTGTCACTACTAACTCATGGACAAAGCTTTTTTGTTGCAAATCTAAATCTGCCTTGATACGAGATAATTTGTGAAAGTCACGCATATCTGTGGATTTTCAGAGTCCACTTTTGTGTTTATTGTCGCAATGCGAATATGACTCGAAAGCTGATCTTGCAGGCATGCAAGGTCGTTACTGAGAACTGTTGAAGAGTAAACATAATATTTCCATGATAAACGTGCAAATTTATACACAAATAATAAAATAAAATAAATCAAAAAGAATGATATTTTAATTGTTCTGGTACTTTGTTGGTTGTTCGAAATTTTGGAATCATAGTTGAAGGTCATTGGAGTGCATTAACACTGTGTGCTTTAAACCTTAGGTATGAAAATTTCGAAAATCATAATTTGCAATCATTGGGGATTCAAATTCGAAGTGAAGTTGCATTTTACTCTTCACATGGAGATCACTTTAGAATGAAAAAGTTCTAGTTTAGTAAAAACATAAAGTTTTAATTCTAAATTTCCCAAAAAAATTTCCACTTCAAATAAAACCATTATAGAACAATTGAGACGATACAGGCATTTGCAAAACACGATTTGCTGTCACACATTGAAGTTTTGAATTGCTAACACGATTATTATCAGTTCGGTCTTGACACCAATGTGTGAAAAAATTTTCAATCTAGTGAATTTTCTTATTGGAGAAATGATACGTGAGTATTCTTTCCCCTAGGAGGAAGAGTGATCATTACGACACTACAAAAAATATCCAGGGCATCTAAACAAAGTACGATACTCTACGACCCTCGAACAAGCTCAAGGTCCTTGTTCATATTAACCCTAAACTAATTTACCTGAACATCACCCAAATCAATGAAAATTGAATGCCAGGTCCACGCTCTCTACCCAAAAAAAGAAAAACAACCTGAACACCTGTTTCATTTTACTAATCAGGATGAGAGCCCTTCAAATTGATGCAAGTATCCTTTTACAACAAATTTCTACCAGTCATTACCTACAAGGTGGCCAGAAAACTGATAGATTACTTTCCTAAACCTTTCAATTAGCCCTTGACCCACAATACGCACGTGCTGAGCATAGATGTATAGACCTTAAAGCTTGGAATATTTCACACATGATTACCTTCCATTGATCAAACTTGATCCGAGTACAGGTCCACCTTTATTTTATATCAATAAATATGCCCGGGAAAACAAAAAGAACAAATCCTCCACTCCTGGAAATATTTCATATCACCTGTGGAACATGCGGCAATTCTATGAAAGTGTTGCACAATAAACCAAGCCAATGAAGTTACCAGTAGCACCAGTAGCACCAGCAGCACCAGAACCAGCAACTTTCACAACAGCAATGCTGCCCTGAATTCACTTATCGATTCAGGATGTCCCAGTTCAGCACAATTTTCCGGACCAAGGCCAATCAAGGCCTTTCTGTTTGCTTCTGCCTGCCTGTAATTCCTTGGATGCTGTGTAAGCAAGCAACATGTACAAGATAACCGCAAAAATCAGATGAAATTTCAGATGCATTCCCATTCCGACTGAATGGTGCACCTCATGTGAAAAGAAAAGTGATTACAGCTTCACCTGATCTCTTGTGATGAATATTTGTCCAGTTGAAATTCGCTCCTTATCGTGGCTGATGCTGACAAATTGAGAGTGACATTGTGATTTCAGTGTGAATCACTTAAGAACGTGCTGGTCAAAATACAATGAGATGTGGGCGAAACTGGTTTCGAGTGCGTGTCACAAATGATAAGATAATGGTCACAAACAAGTCTAAACCGATGAATTGAATACCGCCAGCATTTACTCTGGACTGGGAGTTTATATATGTCCGCTGGTATGCCTCAGAAAAAAGAATTTGATAAAATGAAAGTAGCCTCCCCAATTTGGTTTTGTTATCTAATTTACTTCGGGGAGACGGAAAATCTGCGTACAAACATTTATAGACTGTGTCGTAATTTTTACTTTTCTCTGTTGTATGAGCTAACGAACGAGTTATTTCAGTATTTCTGAGAAAAATTGACTGGACTTTTTAGTTTAAGGCACACGTGTACTTTTGTTATACGAATTCTAAGAACTGAGTTGCTTTTCCAAATGAAATTATTTTTTCTAGTCAGAAGATCTTCAATTTCAAAGACTCCGAAAATCTCCGAATTTTATTTTCTCCACATTATTCAAAAACTGTCATCATTATAAAATATAATGTGAAGATTGGCAAAAGAACGATACGTGATATACGAAAAGACCTGCAAAGTTAGTTGCCTAGGAAGGAAACTTTGATTCCGAAAATTTCGGAAACGTAAATAATGTTTCAATTTTATTGTTGTTGGCAGCGCAAGTAATGATTTGTGCGATCAAAATGTGAATTAATGAGTGAATTAAAAAAATACCTTTTAAAGACTTCTACCTCTTGTCAAGGGGACCAATCCGAAGAAAAATTTTAAACATGAACAAGGAAAACACTCAGATGGTTGATTTCTTTGACTACTGGGCACAGGACCTTTAGATATCTTGTGAATATTGCTCCTGGAAGATACTGGGACAGCAGAGCATAATCAGTCTTGGCAAAATTGAAGGACGGCTGTCGAAGACTTTCCCACGGGAAGCAATCGGACAGATAACCTACAAACAAATGCCCGATATAACAAGTAATGTCATGGTTAGGAAATTGCTTAGTTCTGGATATTGCAGATAGCCCTTCTAACCACCTCCGCCTCCTTTGTACATCAGAATTGTAGAATTATTTCAGTATTCACTGTTTTAGTCTTCGTCTCCGAAAAGTAACTCTAAATAACGCTTTAAAATAGCTTGGGTGATCCCAGATCGGGATGGTTCTGATCCCTGGTAGTCGTTTTTCGAAGGGCTTTTTTGATTCGCTTTTGAAACTATCGACAAGTCATGTCAATATTCTATCGATATCCAAATATACCTTCTCTGAATGACACTGTGTTCTGCGTCTCTGTAGTTAGGCAGCTTGATAGCCGCTCTCCCACAGAAAAGTTACGCAGGCCTCAATACTCTATGTTATAAGTGACAGCTTCAATGAAAGAACAGGTGTGAGTGGTTTGCGATATCATTGGATATGCATTCTGAGGAATCTAGGGCCACATAACGGATCCATCTCTGGATATTCTAGATAAGCTAGATCTAAAATCATCGGGAACTATAGATAGGATTCTAAACAGAGGGTCATCAAATAGGGTAATGTCTACTTTAGTAACTAATTTAGTTAACATCTCCTAATTCATATTACAAGTCGATGCAACCGCATTTCTTGTAGTCCCAGTTGTTATTTCCCTCTGTATTTTGGAGAAAAAAACCTATGAATTGGAGGAGCGTTTGATAGTGTAGGAATTTTAATTGTCATGCCTTATACGACCATGAAGAAGGACTTATTGCTCATACCCAATATCGTTACATCCAAGAATTTTTCGTGCCGAGTTATAGCAACAAGATTCAGAAATGTGTCGATTTTGACTTGAGTTTGCGGGGTTAGTTTCGACACATATGCAAACATTTTCAAGAACCATGAATGTAATATATTAAAATCATCGAAAATCATAGATATCTCACCAAATATTAGACGCACAGTACTCTCCAATTCGATTCCCATATTCTTTGTGCTACTACTTTATTTACTTACAACGCATCTTGTCATAATTTAACTGCTTCCTAGTGCATTCATACTGTCGCTGTTGACTGCTATTAAATGAAAACCATATTATCTATAAATTGCCGTTCAAATGAAGGGCGTAGCTCTGAACCATCCCCTTAAGTATATCCAAGCAAATCACTACGTCTTCTTGTGGACAGAAACATTGAACTATTTGTTAAGATATTAAGGGATAATTACTATATAAATTAAATAGAAGCGGCTTTAGAATAGAACCCTAAGACACACCAATCTTGCGGTACTCTGGAGGCGAAATTTCTACTTAAATTGTTTTACATTCAACCTTACCGTCCAAAACGGAAAAGCTCTGAATTCCTCGTTCCTGTTGTTGCTTTACAAAAACAAATACATGAGTTTCAGAATTTTTTCAGTTCAGAATGGATACGACGATAAAGCTGCTGGTTAGGTGCAGGTAAATAAATTTTCAACTATTCTTATCGCTTTAAATGAGAAGTAAAAATATCGCAACAGTTTTTCTTGCCCAACACCGTATGTTCTAAATAGGTGTATTCCGAATTTAATATATCTTGCATAAAAATCTGAAACTAAAATCGAAACCACTCATGTCAAAAGACAACGATATTTTAATTTGTTGTCTAAGGTCTTGTTTTGCATTGCTTAAATGTCTCAAATATTTCTTGGATATTCTAGCATTCTTCTTTAGAAGATTTTTAAAGCGACAAAAGAAAACCAGTTCGGACAGAGCACTCCAAGAAGTAAACAGGTCAATGAAATCATGGATCTGGTTCAACGAACTTGGACTAACTCAACAATGGACCTAAACATGAACACCGAGGAATACCATTTACAAATATTTCACTTTTATTTGATCAAAATACCTCTGCACTGTTCCAATCTCAGACTTATTCATCTCAAGTAAGAATCTTCTCTTTTTTGTTTACATTACAGCCTCATTTACAGCTACAATTTCTTTTTACCGGATAAACAATTCGACAATTACTCCAGGTGTTTGTTTTGCAATTAAGTTTCGCTCAATATCGACCTCACGCTGATGTAAATATGAAAATCGCTTAACGCCTATATAAGCTTCATGATTCGAACAAGCTTTTTTTTTGCTTTGTTTATTTATCAGATGTGAAGTCCAAATTGAGATGCATTACGTAAAATATAATCGGGCAGTGTCGAGCAGTTATAAAACTGGCAGAAAATCACCAGCAACCAACCAGGTGACTAAGCCAAGCCAACTCAACTCAAGTCAGGTGGTGAGAGGTAAAGGTAAGTCAGATATAGTGAGAAGGTGCTCGACAACAATCTCCCCCGGGGACAGATACAAACTGAAGCGCTTCCACGATCACAAAAATGCTACAGTGGGACGGAATAGTCGCTTACACGCGTGACAATGTGGCATCATGACTATGACTCCGACGTGGTTACGATAGCATTGTCCCAAGGACGTAGACAAATTGATTCATGGGGAACATGTATGATAGTTTGCATAGCATTGCTAACTTCGCCTATAGGTGGGTATGGAATGGAACTACCTACATGAATGATGGAATTGAACATTCTACAGTATTCAAAATCGTGCGTGGCTTGGTACTGTCTGGTGCAGATCATCAACCATGCACAGATCGTTGACTGATACAAAAGCATCAGTTTCTAATTTAATCGCGTGGCCACTGCCTGTTTACTTTTAATTACTCACAAATTGTGGTACGATTATGCAAATTTCACTGTAATTGAATCGTTTCTGGTGAATTTCTTTATGCTGCGCCATTGACATTGAAACACTATCGTCGTCGGTAGACAACTTAAATGGTCAGTCGCTAGACAACACTAACCAAGCGCATACGAACGACCTGCAAGTCGGCGAGGTAATTGTGCTTCAACCTTGCACGTCACAATGCTGAATCGTTTTTTCAAAATTGAATTGGATTGAATTGAATGTTTGTTTCTGCTCTGGAAACAACTGCAATTGAAATGGCCTCCTGGTCGGGGAGTGTGAAAAAAGTGGAAACATCTTGGGGAAACCGGTTTTATCCAATCCGTACGGAAATTTGTGATATGAGGAGAGTGTGAAATGATCATCGATCGGATGGTGATAGTAATGCGGTCACATATGCTGTAAAAATGTTACGTTGACATTAAAGAATGATATAATTTTCGAAAGAACTTTCATAGCGTTTATATTTTGAATTCATATTCATGTCATGTGAAGATTAGCAAGAAAATTCTATGAGGATATCTGTGAAACTGGTCAACAATTTTTGGTACATTAAGGACATCTTCAAAAAAGTTCGAAATATCAAAATACGTATATCTTTTCCACAATAAAAAAAAACCAAAATAGATTTAGATAAACAGACAATTATCCTATGTGCGATAGTTGTCTCAATAAATGTCCTTCAAGTGATTTATAAAAATGCAATTCGAGACCAGTGTCCTTGAATGTTGTTTGCTGTTTTATCTCTGTTAAAATTTTGAAAATCTTATCCAAATCGCCATTGGATGAAACGAGCTACAGCTGCACAGTTGTATAGAATATACTCTGGTATCTTTTTTAGCTTAACAGATAGGGGCATTTGTATTATCGTCTGGTACTAACATTTTCTGTAGATGGGAATCCCAGACGGCTAAGACTTTCAATTCCGATGAGAAGCCCTCTATGAGCAAACAAGGAGCAAACTTCTTCGTACGCCCTTAACTTTTTGACAGTTCCCAAAACGAGGCCTTTCGTTCAGACTCTCAGGATCTAATGATAGCTGTCAAAGTGTCCTCAGAGAAGGTTTCAACAGGGTCTAATAGTCACAGTACTTACGTGGGAATTAGAGAAACCTGTTACAACTTTACCAAAATACAAGTCAGAAACTTTGGCCACAATTTTTGCTATGGGCTGACTTTATGTCAGTATTGACAGAAGCTATTAGGAAATTCTAAAAGTTTGATTTTCTAAAACATTTATTAGAGCGGGAGAAATGTAAATTTCAATGATGGTACATTTTTGAAACATTTATTTTTAACGATTCTAAATTGCCGAGACGAAGTGCTAAACAAGTCTCCATTTTCAGCACCTATCGCTTGTTTTTTTACCCTGAGATTTTTCTTTTAGTGTGCCGTCTTGCAGGAACTTTTATTGACCTGCAGGAACATGTGTGAAATTTCCAACCAGTATTCTTATTTTGATGAAAGTGCTAAACTATAGGAGCATTTCCCGACACAAATTCGTTCCCTTCCTACTAGTGCTCGATTTTAGCGTAGAGCGCTCAGACCGCTTATGATTGATTCTTAAATTCTGGAACCAATAATCGAATCCTTTCTGAATTGTGTCCTTATTTGTTTTGAATAGCGATTGTGTCTCCCATATTTTAAGGCTTTTCAAAAACTGGACTGGTTTAGTTGATTACGGTTTAAGTACCCCAAAAGAATTCCTAGAGGTTTCGGGCCTAACTAACTTATCCTATCGGGTCCTTTCCAGGATTTGATCCATTTGAGTCCCTTTAAATAGGATGCCTGTTATGATATCGAAGACATTCTTATTGGCTAAATAGCCAATAATATGAGACCCACTATTTCATTGTTAGGAGAGTGGGCAGACAAGTCCACAGATAGAGGTTTCATGAAGATGTACCAGATTCCATAAAAGTTTCCTATACCTACACAAACACGTTAAGCCTGTATGCCTTGCCTCCATCAGCAGTTACCATGTACATAAGATAAGAAGAAGTCTCCAAACTCTCTGTCAAAACAAATGTTATTCTTTTTGCTATGAAACTTAAGGTAAGAGGACCTTAAAAATTGGAGCGAATGGACAAAAATCTGCCTTAGAATGCTCGTGTAAAATTTGATAAGAATAAAAGATCTTTTTAACCTCTGTTTGTGACTGTCTTAAGTGCAATAAAAACCTGTTCGTGTCGTCTCTTATCAGCAGTACTTTCCGCACTTTTTAGACCAATTTGTTGGGTATAAAATGTGCAAAAAGTGCAATAGTCCAGGCGACGCGAACAAGCTCTAAATCTAGACTTTAATTACTGATGAATTTTACAATCACACAGCTTACGCAATTCTCATTCTAAGACCGATCCCAAAGTACACAGAACTCTCCAGTTGTTTCCACAGATATCGGGGGTCGTGAATGGCAAAATTGAATCAAGAATGCACTTGTAAATTATCTACCCAGAATTATCAGGCCACCTTTAATATGTTGATTACCTGCACAATAATCTTTCTTATTTTCAAACACGTGAAGTTAATTTTTCTGTGCGATAAGACCCCAGTGTCATATCATCAAAAAACATCAATCAATCGAAACGAAACGAAATGGACTTAAAAATATTTTTTCAAGAAAGCAAAATTATCTCTGTAGACGTAGACTGTAGACGGAAATTACCACTGATAGGGAGTTTTGTTTTTTTCATTATCCAAATTTGCCAACTTCTACACAAACTTAATTGAAATTGGAGGAAGATGTTGTGCAAAACATCGATAACCCAAAAAAAGAGGTTGAAATTTTGTAATGCATGTGAATTTCTTGGATTTCTTGGATTTCCTAGTTAGAGATGATCATTAGGCTGTGCAACGTGTGTGTAGCCATAGCCAAGTAAGTAGTTGGCTCGTGACCATTTAAAATAAATTACACAATTTCAGTAAATTTTTTAACTTGTTTTTATGGCAGTAGTGTGAAACGTAGAAAAGTAGTTTCAAGTTAAAATTGGTGAAATAATGACAGCAATAAAGATGTGGTAGACAACACACGAAACTGGTTAAAAGGATTTTATTAGGTTTGTGTGCAGGGTATAACGATTTTAATATTTTATTAGAGCCGACACGAGGTATGCGACCTCCATAAAGCATTCTTGTGGGCAGCACTCAAATTTGATATTTCAGTGAAGCTTCTATGATTTTTCGGGTTAATCAAGTATTTCCCAGAAGTATCTAAAAGCATGTATGACAAGAAGGATCAGTAAATAAAGATTTTTCTTGGGAAAGGTTTTCTTGAAATTGAATTTTTTGATTGTTTTGAGATATCCCTCCAATAAGATTCGTTGAATTGTAGCTTCCTCTCTTACTTGTATATTGGGTCGATATCATAAAATTACCATCAGGAAACATTCAGATATACGATTTTGTGGCTTACAGATTAACATACTATACGTTTGTTAATCAGTCGTTGCTACCTTCATTAGTATCAGCCGTTTGGCTTGACTTTTTAGCTGTGTTGTGGTATGTTGAATGCGAAGTACGAACTAAATCTTTAACAACATTTTTTTGAGACAGTTCGGAGAGGAATTAATGAGCTTATGACACCTGGAACATCTTTAAGGAGATAGCACAAGTTGGTTCTTTGTTTCTCAATGTCCAAACATTTTACCAGTCAATTTGGTGATTTTCCACTGTTTTGATGACCTCATTCCAAAGTTCTTTATAACTTCTAGGCAGAGATCTTTTGAGTCCTAATCTCCTGGAGGTTTCTAACAGTGAGCTCTCTTAGGTAGTTACGATCAGTGATACTCTTGATACCAAGGAAACCTTCGAAGAACAAAGGGGTGTAGATCAGAGACTAATATAAATTGACAGCGTCAGTTTTGAGTACCCTCTGACCGTTTACGACACATTTGGGTTCTTGTCCAGAATCATCGGGTTCGTCAAGGACTTCTACAAAGATTTATCGGTTTCTGTTACGTTTCTTTTCTTCGTTATGGTATCAGGTGCAATTGCTCTTTGTCAGGCATGCTTTATGACGTCTCAATGGCACCAATTCTTGTGAATTTTCGCCGGTTTTTGTAAGAATATGTGGTCCGATTACCATTTGTCAACACACGACGACCTTAACTTGGCGTGTGATGAAGGTTTTTCCATAGCTCAGGCTGTTTTTAAACATTCAATGGGATGATACTTGGCTAAAGTATCACATTCACAATGGACATTCAATGGGATGATACTTGGCTAAAGTATCTGGGCGCATATACAGTCAAACCTCCAATAAGACAAACCTTCTTAAATTGAATCTCTCTGTTGCTGAATTGTCTTGTTAATTAAATCTCTCTTTGAAATGAACCCTCCTTTAGATGAATAAAATTTGAGTGATTTTGGATAGGTTTGGAGAGTTTTGACTGTATTGGACACGAGGCAACTATTCGTAACCACCCTATGGCTGCCAGAAAAGTCTCCGAAGTCTTCAGTTCTTAGCAAACCCAGCCCTTCCTGCTTTCTGTTTGAAAGGAAGAGAAGTCGTGCTCAATTACGTGGTAGTAATGTCCTTTGTCCGCATCTTTAAAGTGGATACCTTTGGTAAAGATTACTTAATGTCCATTCTTATAAGAATGAGCAATGTGTCTTAATGTGGGAGACATTGGATTGCCGAAAGCACTGTCTTTGCAACGGCCGATACCTTAGAGCCTGCCAGCCTAATTGTGAAGGCGCAATATCTACAACAAATGATTTGTCGACGGAATACTTATTTGGCCTTGGAATCTGACCTACACTTGGAACAAATGGTTCAGGTCAAAGTTCCAAATTGTTTGGAATAGGATATGCGCTACTCTCTCAGATATCATTCAGAAAACATATTTGTTCTTGGTGGTGTCACAGGGAAAGAAGCGATTCTGTTGCAATGTCAATACGTTCTGTATGCGTAGACAGTACCCCCCAACAAAAGCCGATTTCCAATAGGATTATGGACTTATTACTATTCCTCCGTCATTCAAACCCATATTATCAAAAATATAATTTCTTCAAATGGGATCTGAAAAATCTCTGAAAATATAGTTTCCAGAAATGTTTACATTGAATCCTGGGTGTCAGCACCAAACACAAAAAATGTAATTTCCATAAAAATGTTACCAATGATACAACTTCATTGATTATTCCGAAGACGCACTATCCAACGACAAGGTCACAACTTGATGACATTCCAAAAAGAAATCATTGGAAGGCAGGGTGTGACTACAACTATTATGCCAACAATTGGAGAGAAAAAAAATTGCTCAGTTCTGTTTTCGATTTCAGTCAGCACACGTAATGAGAAAATTCACACGTTATCGATCCCCGGTAGACACTACCACAGAATGTTTTTCCTCGTTTTTACATTGCAAATCACTTGTCCATACCTTGATTACCCTCCTCCGTCCGTCTGCGACGTGTAAACCAAGCTACCCGCCCGCCTTGGACAACAGCCATAAGTAATTAAAGGTCGACAAACACGAAATATAGATCCGTCATTTGTGGGTGGTTTAATGTGACAATTTATCCACCGCAGAGTTTTCTCTTCAACCCCGTGGTGGGTAAATAGTTACCCAGAAATGTCCAGAGAATAGGAAATATGTAGCCACAATGGTTTGCACGCATTTTGATAACAAACCTTGATAAGAGGCTCTATTCCAGTTAAGCCAGAGCATTTCCACAGTATTGTGGAGCCAATATATCTTGTCCCTTTTTTGTTGTTGTGCGTAACCTGGGTGAAATTCTTGGTAATCAGAGGGTGAAATAACCAGGAAAATTGCTCGGTGAATGACTCCCATTGGTATATACACTACCTAAGTCGCGTAATAAAAGTTTAGGGGCAAATTAATCAGGTTCACTTGTTCGATGTCGTTGAAATTGAACCTTTCTATTATTTTGAATTTCTCTCACGTATACGAATTTGTGGAATTGACCGTTAATCCTATAAGGATATGCCCAAAAACTCGGACAAATTTCAAGTTTTGAACATCTGTCTAAGGCCCTCAACAAAGTCCGACTTACTGACACAAACACATTGAACCTCTTTAATAAATCTTAATCCAATTTCCGTCAATCTATGCCCCAGAAAAGAAACTGTTAAAAAGAAAAGGTAAAATTTCATTAAAGAAGTCTCTACATCTACACCACTCAAGTGTCATAATCACAGTTTGTTACCCTCTTCATTACCTCAGAGAGGACATGACAGTGACTCAATTTGGGGGACCAAAACATGTCATGGCTCTTTTGTGAAAATGCGACTGACATGAACCTCATCAAATTCCACCTCACGTGCACCAATAGAATTGGCCAAAGCAGCCAGCACCAGCCCAATAGTGACAGAAATAGATTCAACATCTTCAGTAGATAGAAAAGGGGCACGCCACAGACAAATTATAGCTTTTAAGGTTTAGTCGACCCACTTAATCCTTGCTTTTGTCGTTCTGACCTTATGCTCTATAAAAAGGAGTATCCCGTAGTACGTCGAAATAAACCAGCAGACACGTTGGGAGCGACGACGTTTATAGATATAAAAATCCATTCAAAATGTGTATCTACTATGGAGGCTTTCAGATGACAATATATAAAAAGAGTTCGTCACAACAGTGGGGGGGTTGCGTTTTCAATTTCAGAATTAAAAGAACCTGAGTAAATCCCTTACTTATCAATGACGGACTTAAATGTGTTTGACTCAATCATGATAAGGTAACTGATTAAAGCTGTTGTCAGCGCTAAGTACTACACGATTGTGCGGGTTCTATTCTATTGTATTTCTTTACTCCAACGCACTCGTATGGGTTGGTATTTGCGGAACAATCTTATCTCATCCGGCTTTACACCCTGACCTTTACCTTCCGGATTTAGATCCGTGTGATTTGTAATAAATCAGATATCTTTTGTGGAAGTTGACGTGTTGGACATTAATTGGATCTGAGATACGTTTTATGGATGGCAGATGAATATTCATTTTATGATTTGTTTTTATCGTCTAAATTTCATGACATGGATTTAGTCTGTGAACGAAATTATTAAAGAAGGTATTTTAATTAAACTTTTTTTACGGTACACAGAAGATTTTACAATATAGAAGAAGGTGTGTAATTGAAACAATTAGGGATATGGGTATTCTTACAAGCTATTGGAGGAGGAGAAGGTTTAAGCAATCATAAAATGAGATATTGCAAAGATAATTTAATAGAAACAATTTCTAGATTATGGATTTACATGAAAAGTTAAAAACCAAGACAGAGAATCATAAATGGGAGGACTCGAAAGATCCGTAATTTTAACATACTTTGGTCTGTCAGATGAAAATGTTCAACTTAATAGAAAATGTCTAAATCAAAGTTATAAAGGACGAACTTCGTGAACAACTATAATTTGATTCAAATCATTTGCCATAGCAGTAAAAAATAAAAAAATAAAATAAAAACATACGTAAAAGTATAGAACCCTTCGGCACACCAATGCTAATAATAAAAAATATTAATATTACAATTTTAGCAAACCGGGTAACTCTATACCGTCCTAAATGTTCCATCAATTCGGATAATTATAGGAAATTCATGTTTTCCCTGTATTATGATTATTATGGAATGATTATTCCAGTATTCTTCGGCTTGCTTCGTAGCTACTAAGAAAGGACCAATATCCTGGGAACTAGAGAAGATATCAGGATGTATTTGGTCTCAGATGAAAGGAAGATGCATTCCTTACTCAGTAGTATAACAAAATATAGTAGTTGCAGGGCAGGGGGATGATCAAAAATTCAGTTGAAGGGAGAACGGGCTAATATCTCGGGAACTAGACAGGATATCGGTATGTGTTTGGTCTCAAATGAAAGGGAGATGCACTCTCTATTCTATTACGATAGTACAATAAAGTTGCAGGGCGAGAAGATGTTCAAAAACGTTATTAAGATGTAAAGATAATAATTCTAACACTCCCTCGCCATTCAACTACTATATTTTATTGTACTACCGTGTAAGTCTGGTATTTTCAAACAAACGTCAGGCGTGCCTCAAGGAACCATTTTAGGACCAATCATATTCTTAATTTACATAAATGACCTCCCTAATACATTATCTTCATCATCGTTGATATACGCAGATGATACGAAAATATATCGTATAATTAATAACCCAATTGACTGTCAACTTCTTCAATCAGATATAAATAAACTGTCTACTTGGTGTAAAAAGAACCACTTATCGCTAAATATTGGCAAGTGTAAGTACATTACATTTTCCAGAAAACATGCCCCTTTGGATGGAGCCTATAAACTTAACGATATTCCGGTGGAACGAGTGCTTGAGATAAAGGATCTGGGTATAATTTTTGATAGCAAACTATTTTTTGACTCTCACATCAATTACATAACCAATAAAGCCCTTAAAACTCTTGGTTTTGTCTCTAGGTGTACTAGATCTTTTCGACAAGCTTCCTCACATAAAACTCTTTTTTCCTCATTATTTAAAAGTACACTGGAGTATGGTTCAGTTGTTTGGAACCCGTTTTACTCTATTTATTGCCAGAAAGTCGAAACCGTCCAACGTAAATTTACTCGCCATTTGTTATATAAACTCGAGGGTTCACACCTCGACTACAATGAAAGGCTAGATAAATTTTCAATGTTAACACTACAAGCGCGTCGTTCCTACCTTGACCAAATCTTTCTATACAAGCTTTTACATGGTTATATCTTTTCCCCTGAACTTTTATCAAGAGTCAATATTAACATGCCGACTCGACAAACACGTCACCTTAATACCTTCAGGATTGATGTACCCAAAACGAATATCCAATTTAAATCTCCCCTTGTTAGGATGCAGCAGGCTTATAATATTCTATACAGCGAACTGGACATTCTTGGTGACAGTATAGCACCCTTTAAGCGTAAACTTGCGAACAAAACAGCTGTGTTGGAAGATTTTTCCATTCTAAGATAAGAGCTTTAAACTTTCGAGGTTTTTCACTAACAATATTTTTCCTCCCCTTGCCTTATCCCCTGTTCTTTTTTGTTTTTCTTATTTTTTCCAGTTAATTGGTTTATCTATATATAGACATGTATAAATGTACCATACTTTAATATTGTTCCTGAATTATAGTTAAATATTAAATTGCATCTTTTTTCTTCTATTTGTACAATATTTTTTCTTGTATCAATGTTAGTCGGTAGTATTTAATTGGATTTATCTGTATACTATCGTATGAATTTTTTTAATAAATAAATAAATAAATAAATAAATACATAGGTGATCTTGGATCTATGCGAATGAGCCCGAAAGTAAACAGCAGTCGACTGTATGGGTCTTCCAATGTTAGCCAAATCCAACATGATTTGTTCACGCAAGAAGCACTTTGAAGCAAATGGTCGCCTGTTTTTTGACTTCGTTTTGTTCCCGTACGTGAAGAACAAAATACATGGTTAACCGTCAGAAGAAGCGGTTGATGTGTTCAAAATGCATGTTTTGGAGATGCCTCAATCGGAATTGAAAAAGTGCTATGAAAATTGGTTCAAAAGTATGCAAAAGTGTATCGATTATTGCGGAAAATATTTTGAGAAACAATAAAACCATTTTCAATGACAAATATTTGTTTTTATTTATTATCTCGGATACATAAATAGCAAGCTTCGTATAAATTTTTTATCGTTTTTAGCATATAATTTTCAAATTGATTACAATTAGACTTTTTAATATTAACCTAATATTCTATATTTTTGAAACTATCGAAAATGCATTTTTTGAACCCAGCAAACCAGACTGTACCTTCAACTCAAGTTTAATACTTGGCTTTTATATTAAATAGGAACTACAAATGATGAGATCGAACAGTGAATAATATTGCAAAGAAACCACACTATGTATTGAATATTTAAATAAAAAAAGATGACGTATGTATAAATCCTTAGGAATCCATGTAAACAATTTATTATTATGAGCTAAACTAAAAGCAAACATTAAAGAGTTTTGTTCATTATTTGTTGGTGCAAGCAGCGGCGGATTTAGCACTTGAGAGGCGCGAAGCGCAATTCAATTTTGAGGCCCCCCTTTCTTCTCTAAATTTTGTCTGTAGCATTAGAGTGTGTATTCTACGCGCACATTTTTATTGGAGTACGTACTCTGGATTATTAATAAAAAAGACAACAATAATTACATATACGACTTATTTGAAATTACGGTTTATTAAAAGAAATACAACATAGTTATCAATCTGTTTATTAAACATTAAAATCGTTGGATTAATTAACAATAATAAATTTTGTTTCTAAAGCAGATAGATTGTCAATAATATCCCATCAAAAACATAAAATGTACAAAAATGTCAAGTCTCGCAACGCAATCCTTCCACCGTAAAAAGTTGTGAGATCTCATGTAAAGTCAAGTCAGTTATTTTAGTTAGCACGGAAACACCTATTCAACAACTTTGTCATAAATGGCTTCCTAATCGTTATAGTTAGCTACCAACATTTAGTGACTGTATCAATATTAGACATCTTTATTTCCATAATAAAGTAGTAACTTGGCAATCGCACAGCACAAATAAAGCGCAGATCGCTAATAAATAGATATTAGGTGGATAAGTTATTATGCTGCCGTGCAATTGCCAATTGTAGAAATAAAGATGTCTAATATTGATACAGTCACTAAATGTTGGTAGCTAACTATTACGATTAGGAAGCCATTGTTGAATAGGTGTTTCCATACTAACTAAAATAACTGACTTGGCTTTACATGGAATGATTGCGTTGTTAGACTTGACATTTTTGATGTTTTTGATGGGATCTCATTTCTTTTTGTAGTTGGTCCTCCTTTTTTTTCTTCTCGGGTAATATTTTTTGCACGTCGGCTACGGATTTTCTTAAAGCCCACTCCCTATCTCTTTTGGGTTTTCTCAGGCTTTGATGTAACAATTTTTGACAAGTCTGGAAAGTAAGTGCTTCTAAGTCGATTATATTCAGCTATTGCGTACTCCTGAGCTTGGATATTACCGAAGTCGACGTTAATTGTATGTAATCCGCGCAGACTTGTCACTCTCGAAAGTGCCACGAACGCTTGACTGCATGTGAACACTGAAGAACCGATGTCCATCAGTGCACTGTTTAGACTTAGCCCCTGACTTTTGTGGATGGTAATAACATAGTCTATACATATCGGAAACTGTTCGCGATGAACACAAGCTCCAGTCAATATCGATATCGACCGTAAACAAGTCAAATTGTTTCCATATCAGCCGTAAACGTAAACAAGTCGAATTGTTTCCAAAATAGCAATATAATTTCATGCGAAAGTTCACGCGCTTAGGAAACCCCGGTCGAGACGCATGAGGCAAGAGGCAGCCGCGGACTCGCGAGCGTGTCAATAGTTTCAACACATCTACATCAACTCTACAGTATACAAATTTATGAATGCAGCTGGAAATAATATTTTTGCAGACTTTGTATGGAAATGTTAAATTATCAACCAAACCAACTGCAAATAATAACGTCTTTTTATAGTTCTCTCTTGCAATGTGCACTTAACCCTAATCGGATGCAAAATTTCAAGTTCGTAGGTCTGCTAGAAATACCCTTCGATCATACAGTAAAGGATGGGGCGTTACCTGTAAAAACCCTATACATGAGCGTGGCCAATTTTGATGTGTCAACCAGGATTGTTTAGCTGTCAAATTTTTAACAGCAAAACCAGAACAAAACAGTTTAAAAGTGTTTAATAACTAACGCGGTGTTTTAAAATCGTTAATTCCGCGAAAAATAGTGAACTAATTTCAGATTTTAAATAAATAATTTTAAAAACTATAACAGTGATGAAGTGTGTAGTGAAAATGCGTGAAAATAGAATGCAACGTGCAAAGCCCGGAATTCATTTCATACGTGGGTGATATGAAATAAAATTGCTTTCTTTTTATAGATTTCATGCAAAAAAATATAATTTTCTTTCAGGATTATTTCTAACACTAGAACTACGAAGCCGGTCATTTTGACCGGTAGCCTCTCTTTCAGTTGCATTATTCAGCGTATTATTTCTATCCTTCTTTTAAGCATCTCCGTAGTTCTAGTGCTAATTAGCAAAATTTTAATATTTTAACATAAGATAATTTGACATAATTTTGTTTGTAGGAATGTTCAGAGCCGGCACAAAATAGCTATGACTTGCGGGGGCAAGTCGGGGCGAGGAGGGAGGCTTCCTTAAAAATGTTTGACTTGCATTAAAAAATAAATAATTTTTGAAGACAGCTAAGAGTTTGGAGTAAAAATTATTGCGCCTACCCATGCCAAAATACTTTACTACTACTTTGCACGTTTTTCAAAGTATTTGTGTAGACTCACACCACTTTAAATTTGGCCACGGAAATTTTGCCTGAGTTCCACTCCATACCTACATGCTCGAAGGAAATACCTTAGAATTTTGATGATCGGTGAGTGTGTCAGTGTTAAAATAAGGGAACTTTGACTTGAGATATTTCGTAATAAAATATTAGGTAATTTGGTGGTAGAGGTAGGTTCAGTTAGTACTTTTGTTAACTAAAGTTTCAGACTTCTAGCTTTACCCACAACGAAGATACAGGGGGCTTAAGAGTGCCGTGAGTTGCTTCGAGAAAAGGATGGTACAGCCGTGCTTGTTTGCTTGACTTTGTAACGAGCACCCTGTGTTGGTGAGATAGAAAAAAAATGTCTACCTGGAAATTCTGAAAAGATAAGAAAAAATGACGAGTGACGTCAGAAAGACGAAGCTGGTGAAGCGACAGTAGAGTAGAGTAATGAGTTTTTGAATCGACGTAGTGAGTGGTTAAGGAGCCATGGTGCTCTGATTCTAAAGAAAAATTTATTAAAGTGTTTGATAAAGAAAAAGTTCAGTATTAATATCTAAATTGAGTAAAGCAACTCTATTAAAGAAACTAATTGATCTAATTGAATGGCTATCATGTTTGAGACTGGCCTCAAGTTCTGTAAACGGACCGCCGAAAGGTGTACTCAGGCAACTAATTCATCTTATATCAAGAGGATAACAATCAGGAGGCGAATATGTTAGCGAGGTAGAATTGACAAAGCGTTTCTCCGAACGGAATCTTGTTGGTAAATTTTCCAAATACTGTGCCCGGGTGGAGATCTGCTCTCAGGATGTTTCAGCATAATTGGTATCAATTTGTTATTCCTTTCAATATAATTTTTGTTTGTGTGATCCGTCTTGAAATGTTGGTAGACAATGTCTGTTAATGCTATGAAACAGTGCTAAAATTAGGGAGCTCATAAAACCGAATGTCCAATTTGGAAAGTGTTAATAAGTATGTGTTCAATTCCTGAAAAATCAAATTAATGAGCTTTGAAACTTGATTGATTTTTTTTTATTAAGTAACGTAAACTTGAGATGGCTGCAAATTCATTTATTTAAAAAGGCCATCAACAACGCACACGAAATATGTTTTATTGAAAATTCACATGTATATTCACAATATTGTCTTAGGTTAGAATTAATATACTTTACTCTTACCTCAATTTTTCTTGGAAAATACTTATTTTAAATGCCTAGGGATTATATTATATTTGGGGAGTTGGCGCCTTAGGTCGTATAAAATATGAAGATATTTGTATTTTTAGTTGTTCTTTCACCAGTTTAAGAGAATATTTTTGGTTGACACTGCTGTTTTGGCTAATAAAAATTACAAAATATAAAGGGAATAATCTAAATCATTTGAAATTGAAATTGAAGAATATTGTTTTACTCATTTTTGCGCAGAACTGCCTGAGAGGGAAATCTTGATTCACACCTTGGCGGGTAAATGGTAAAAGGTAAGATGTAAGTAATAGATGACAGTCCAAAGAGGATCTGGCTCTTAAATTCCGGCGGTCAATTAGCGAATTGGAAGGGTGTCAGAGAATGGCCGTCTCTGACGGGGTGGGCAGTTTAGAGGGAGGCAATCTCAGGGGAAGGATAACCTCTCTCGAATCTTCAGGCCCGGTACTAAGCTGATGAGCTACTGTTTAGTACGCAACTTTCTCATAGCCAACAGAACTATACCTCTTCATCATTTTTTTAGCGGAGCATTTAATAAAAGGAGAATGTCAGAGGGGAGGCTCATTACCTTTAAAGGTTTCAATTCCAATTCGGAGCGTCCATATCCCACGTCCCCATCCGTCGGGCAAGGTCACTCCGCCGCTCCACCGTTATGCTTGTCCTACTTAATTTTTAGCTTGTCCTATATTTTTCCTCTATCATGTGGTATTCTACATGAGGCAATCCCGGACATTCTCCATGTTGTATGCTTGTTGGTGGGTTCCTGAAGTGATGGAAATATAAATGTATTATAGTGACCCACCTGCTGACATTACAACTTGACGGGGCACTGCCGTTCCCCAAAGATATTGATTTAAATCAATTGAAAACAATATTGCCAATGATGCTTATAGAAAACGATGTTGGGCATTCTTGTTGATCAGAATACGCAAACAGAAATGACAGATCTGAAATTCAGACTTCGAAATAACAACTTAACTGTTGAAAAGGATTGTCCTTTATGTGGTTTTTTCGACCTTAACACATCACGAAATTAACAATTTAACAAGGATTATGAATACTACTAATATTTCAAATATGAGAATGACAAATCTTTGTTAAGGTATTTTGTAGACCCTGCCATAGCTGTTGTTCTTCATTTGCCAATTTAATTTAGAGAATACTATTAAATTATTTATTATTTTTATTATGTAAAATAAAAAAACAATAATAATAATTTTTTTATGTGTATAGTTATTTGGATAACATTATAAAAGAAAAGCCCCGAAATTTGAGGACCCTCCATTTAAGAGGCCCCAATCGCGCGCTTCATGCGCCTTTCCGAAAATCCGCCACTGGGTGCAAGCAAGCAAATAAAACCAAATTCTTTACATTTCTAATGTTATAAAACTTAATATTCTTATTTAACAAAATTAGTTAAATTGTTTAGTAATAATAAAACTCTAAACAGCTTTCGCTTATTTACTAGTAGCAGCCGAAGTGCAATTACTTCAAAAATTTCTCAATTCATCAATTTTTCAATGCAAAAATTTGCGCATACTAATTTACAACATGAGTTTTAGTACATAGAAGTAAGTAATATTTGTGACTGCTTTTAGTACAACGTCTCAAACCAAAGCGGTCACACTGTTTCAATGTCAATCTAGAAAATTGACTTGTGCATTGCTTCAGTCGTATTTTGCGGACAGAAAGCATCGGGTGTACACGGGAAAGGGAGTGACATTTCTCCGGGGAGCTGTCAAACCCGATTAGGTGACATCTACTGTGGAGTTATCGATTTTTAATAAATAGTGTTGCTAAACAAAGTGGAAAATGATATAAATTGTGATTACTAACTCATTTTTGTGCGAAAATGTGGGTACCTGCGAATAACAAATACGGTGTTGGTAAGTAAGTCTGTTCTGTGAAAATAGAACTAACCTGGCTTTGGTCGGGATTTTAGAGTCCTAGAAATTGAATAAAGGTATGAGAATTGTTACGCTGGGGAAGCTTCCTTTTATTGCACGCATTATGTGTGAATGATCACCAATGTGGCTATACTGGGAAGGTTTTATAATTACGTTTTTTGCAAGCGGACGGACAATGTACCTATATCAATTTAAAACTACGGAAGCTCAAGTAGATTATTTTTGTTGACACTCAATTGTATAGTAATGCACAATATATATTTCGTTTGAGTCCAATTACCCGCTACTGCTATCAGTGTGGAATCTTTTATAGCTGTTTAGAGAGATATGACCGGACGAAATCTTAAAGTTTTAGCTTGGAGTTTGACCGGAAGTGCAGTGCTTGTTTAAATTGCTTTTAATGAAATTATTGACTCACTTCATTAATAAGATAGCTGCTGTGAAATTCTTTATAATTTTATTCAAAACATACATGAAGGAGGGGAATTGGTTTCATATGACAGTTTTTTTTTGTAAGATTCTGTTATTTTTGTAATTTTCATTATTACTTCATATCATTACTATCGCGTCACTTGCTTCATATGTTTATAATAACGAGCGTACTACTCGTTTAGTATAGCTAAAAATACTCTTTTTGATGACTCATATTAAAGTAGAATTCATTGACTTCTAAAGGGAATAATGCTAGTAAAAACTCTGATAATATCCGCGGTCATGCAAGAGATGGGCAAATAACTAAGCATTTTGACCACATGTGGCCTGCTTGTAGCATAAATTCGTTACATTTTTCCTGTATGTACATTTAATAATGGAATACTGAACAACAAGCTTAAGCAAGTTTTCAAAAATTAAACATGTGTGCGAGGAATGAAAAGGAAGATTAAAACGGAAGTAACGTCTACTTGAGAATATTAGCCACTTCTTTAAATGTGCACTGAATACGTAATTAAGTAGTTGAGGTAAACGTATCCCAAGCCATAGGACTTGCATTTATTAGTTTTGAAACCGAAAGACAATATCTTTTGACGATGTTGCGCACATTTTATCATTTTTTGTAGTAATTTTGTTATGAATTTATTTTTGCTTTAGCCCAGTTTTTTCTGACACTTTCTTTTGTTTAACGTTGCCCTATTTCATACATTCTTAGAAGTGTTATTTACTTGTGTTTCTTTTTTTCAATTATTGGATTATGGAGTTGTAAGGTGTTCCTTACGTGGAGTAGAATACAAAAATTGAACTCCTAAGATCATTTTGATTGCTTTGTTCAATTATGTGTTTGTATGCGGATAATAAGAAAGCTCATTAACAATTTATTAAATTTATTTAAAATACCGAACATTGTGCACATTGTGTAAGTGCACAAGTTTTTACATTATTTCATAAAAGAGTTCACTCTTTTACATGGAAGCCAATAATGACGCATTGCTACAGGTTTTCTTATAAAGCTTCACTTTCTCCAAGTCCAATCCACCCGTTTGCACATCAAATTAGACCTTTTGCAAATCAAATTCGCCCTTCAGTAAATCAGATTTTTCTACAGAAATATTTTATTTGTTCTAAAGCCTTTGTTAAAAAGCCCAAATCAATTGCAAATTACTCGTTAAGAAATTCGAAACTTAATCTATTACAAAGATGTACATTAAATGCTTATTTAATCGTAATAATTAACCTAACCCATAATGGCTGTCCTGCAGCAGCTTCTGGTAACTTCAAACTTCATATACATATTCATGTAATAACTATAAAAATTTGATAACAGTTGTAAAGTCATTACCTAATTACGTCCACCAAATGTTCATGGTTTGAAGAATCACAACATTCAGGCTATTCAAAAAAGCAGAGTATGCCTTGTCTGACCAAGAAAATCACGCACTTTCTGGGTTTTGTGGACGCTTACATTGTCCAAAACGAACCACATTTCCTTGAAATTATCACCTTCCAATGCGCAATTACTTCGTGTCATACTATTCCCTGGATGTTTGTGTATGAAGTTGCCAGCAACTGCTGGAACAGAAAAATTCTTATAGGTTTGGTTATGTTATTTGTACTTTATACGTTAAGTACTTACATACAGTTTTCATACAATACTATTAATCTGATTATGAATTCTATACATTACATAGTTCATGAATTTGTAATCACTATTAAATATGTATGCTGTATATTTGGCAATAAAAAAAATTTTAATTAAAAAACCGGACAAGTTCGAGTTGAACTCGCGTGGAGAGGGTTCCGTGCAGTGAATATGTTATTTACCATTTTTTTTAAATCTGACCCAAATTTATTTGTGGAAACTAAAAAAGGTATGTATGGTACCGGATTGTAGAGGAAAATTGCTGAATATTTTGTCTATTGTTGAATTTTGTCTTGTCGGTATTCTGATATTTCATTTTTTGATTTGTTACGCACAATATTGCAAAATTTACCATTCCTCCTATTTAAAGACTATAGACTTCTTATAGGTTTTCCTTTAATCTATAAGTACATTTTTCCAAAATTTTAGACTCAGTAGTTTCGGTGATAAGGAGGGGGGGAATGGTCAATTTTCATCTATTTTTTTTAAATAACTTTAAAACTATTTCTTTTAAAATTATAAAAAAATATATTTGAGACAATATAAGAAATATATTTCATTTTATATGTCACAGGGTACAGTTTGGAAAACTTTTTTCTAATTTCCTAATTTCGCCCCCAAAAGTGACGACCATATTCAAAATTTATTTACGTTACACGTCCGTGTTTGGATCACAGAAGTTTATATGTGTACCAAATTTTAACTTAATCGATCCAATAGATTCGGAGCAAATTGGCTGTGACAGACGGACAAATAGACAGACACACGAGTGATCTTATAAAGGTTCGTTTTTTCATTCGGACGTACGGAACCCTAAAAATTAGTTAGTTAAGAAACTAATTGGCATTTGATTTGATTTTCTACAAAAGCTTAAAAAGAAAAAAATATTTTTACAGAAAAAACGTGATTTTCAGAATTTTGATTTGCAAATGGTGAATTTGGTTTGCTAAAGGTTGAATTTGCAATGAAAAACTGTAAGCGCCAAAATTCCTGAGAGAAGAAATAAAAGAGAAACGACAAAGAGGATCTTGGGAAATACCAGGAAGATATTTAGTTTAGGGTTAAAGTATTTTATGGCCCTTCTGGCAAAATCTAAATGAATGTAAATGTAATGTAGATGTATCCTGTCTGAGTACCTCGAATAGGTTTGCCTAGGAAAAGGGATCGAAATATTGTTTGATGACCTTTTTCAAATAATTTCCGAAGGGGAAAACGAGAAATGCAGGTAGAAGGCAGGAGGTTGGTGAACAAGGACAGAACAGGCATTCGGGTGTATGCCTTAAAGGAATAAAGTTGGTAGTAAAGAAAACCTAGTTTTATTTAAAAAGGTGATTACAAAACCAAGTTAGGTGTACCCTTATATACAAAAAACATTTGTAACAATCCTAAATTATTGACACGAAAAAAGCCATCGTCTGGGGTCTGGGTGCTCCTCGACCGGAAATGGGGAAGTCACTGGTCGTGTCAATAATTTACGCTTGTTAAAATAAATGCTCCAAAAATTTACCATCATTGAAAGGCGGATAAACTATTGAAATATTTATGGTAACGACTTAAAAAATGTGGTTTTAGGAAAACACGTTTGAAGTTTTACACATATTAATACTAATATAAAATTAAATTTTATCAACTTATAAATAATTATTGATACCAGAGCTTTAGAGACACTTTCTATCATAATGCAAAAACAATAAATCGATTTTTTTTACTTTAAAAAACTACTACGTAATATAAACAAATATTTAATGCTCATACACTGTATGTATGGTGGGGGGGGAGGTAACAAACTTTTTTCAAGTCGAGCAGAACTCCAGATAAGAAAGGGGTTCAGTAAGCGATATGAGCGACTGATAAAAAATCTATCAACACAATTGGCAGAACCACAATTGCAGAACCATCCAAGCTAGAGCAAATGGTACACTATCCCAAACGATTCATATTTCCAACATAATTTCTCAAGAATCCCCTCTCAACCTCCCTTTTCAACACATTTACCCATGCCTTAGTTACGACAGTTAAGATATCAACGAACGCAATTCATACCTCTACGCCGTCAAAATCAACGACATGCTAAAAGTCGTCTCTGGAAGGGTGACAGGATTCCCCACACATACCACACTGCAATTAGCGGAATCTCTCCTGGGTGGGCTCCTAAACTATGGCATCGTAAGTGCCACCTCTCTGCAGAAATTGGAAGTTCCAATTAATGATTTGCCTATAAAAGCATCGTCGATGGAACCCTTCCGCACCACCACACCCACAATCATAGGAATTCCTGTCGCTCGCGTCCCCTTCCAAGAAGTCAAAGAATAAATTAAGCAAGTTTACAAAATCAAATGTCTTGGTAGGAATGGTTAATTGTAATCTAGTGTGTAGGTTGTTTATCTCCTATTATTATTATTGTTACTATTAGAAATATTGTTATTAGTTTTGTATTCTTTTTTTTAGTTTGTCTGTTTAATACTTAAAATTAAGCTGCTTCTGCGTTGCTCCCCTTAAATTAGCATTTATAAATTTTTGTAGTGTACACTGTAAGGCTAAGCCTTTGTACAAATTTTTGAATAAATTAATGATAATAATAAATAATACTCACAAAGGAACCACACAGGACGAGCGGAATGATATTATAATTCCGAATATAGCCTTGCTTTAAATGTACTCAGCTGAATAATGGATACCTATTGTAATACGCAGGGACGTGAATTTTAACTAAACTCTGCGTTCAGTTTCACTCCAGAAGTGGAACAATTCATCTTATGACAGTATAGTTTCACTCCAGAAACGTAACTAAATTAAAAATATTAGTTTCCATTCTAATTCTGATTCTGCTCCCGTTTGGTTTTCAATGGTAACCAAAATACCATAAAGTTTTGTTTCTGCACCAGTTTTGCCACAAACGATTCCATCCAGTTTTGTTTCTGCGCCGGTTTTGCTACAAACGATTCCATCCAGTTTTAATTCTGCTACAAAGAAACAATTCTCGTATCAGAAACCGAACTGAAACCATAGTTTAGTTAAAATTCACGTCCCTGGTGATACGACCTGCTACTTGACGTTGATATGTTAGTGCATCTTCAGCAGTAAATGGACAAAGCCACTATTCCAGTGTGAAGGTGATCCTGGCATGATGCACTCTTGTTGTTTTAGTAGTCATCATTACAGTGAGACTTCTTTGCTAAATTCTTTTTATTTGTGTAAAAGATTTAATCTCACCTCTCAAGGTAAGAAAATGTAGTAGCAAAGAAATAAATGTAGTAAATACTTTAAAAAAGTAAAATGCAGTAAATTTACTACAATTGTAGTAGAAGTTACAGCGCTGACGACGAGGCCCTCAAGAGTAAGATTAGTGCTAACTATACTCCCTCAACTCCGTATTAGCCACACAAAGCTCACACAAAGCTGTTTATTTGATCTTTCACCAAGGCCTGGGTGTGTGGACGTATTACTCTAACCGTTAGGTATGTTCGGGAGCACTGCCTGAAACAAGGACTATTTTAACACCCAACCCCATATTTGATCTCCTAAATGCCATCTCCCACCACCCAAACCCTATCGCTAATTACCCATTTGAGCATTGAAAATCTAATCTGACACCTACGCTGTAACCACCATTTACATAAAAATATGTAAAACTAAATATTAGGGTAATAACTATAGGCTAGACTGATCTGGTTATAACTAAGTTAGCTAAGAATTAGACTAAGATAGATTAGCTTCAATTCTTCAAAAGCTCTCTTGAAGAAACTCCAGTCTTCTAAAATATACCTGAAAATATTTAAGGTGCTATTCGGCGGATGACACCTGAAGGATTGTAACAAAAATTATGCTCAAACACCATGTAACAAAGATTTTGTAATGTCATTAATAATTGTATTATCGAAAAATTGTAGGAACACTGAGGATTTGAAAAAAAATGAGACAATTTCTAGCAACAAACGAAAATTATCTTTTACTAGTATAGCGCTCCGTCAACCATGACGGGAGAAAATAATTGGATTACTACTTCATTTCTTAAATTTTTGTCGTTATACAATTCAAAATTATAATTTTCAAATAGTCTCAAGAATTTCCAATATAAAAAATGATATGTGCTTCACCCACACGTTTGAAGTGAAACCCATTCCGTTAATGCTTTTTTATATTTAAAAGCAGTTTATAATCACTTAGAAATTATAATGATTCAAATTGGATCTTATTTCTCAATATTATGCTGTTACCAAAATAACTCTATGCTTGGAGCCATTGCTGCCAACCCAGCACATATTCGTTAAGCTTTTAAGCTCTCTCTTGCTAAATGCATTTTTTGAATATATTTTTCTCACAAAAGTTTTTCAAAAAAGGTGACATCAAACCTGTTTAGCGTTGATCTGGGAAGTTCTCCAATCTTCAAGTTACCTTCACTCTGTGCAACATGTTTGTTAAACCACTACTTGAGACACAATCTCAAGTCTGGAATACTTTTTACGCTGTTCAAATTGACCGCATAGAGTCCGTTCAACCCTCAACGACCTGCATTGAAAAACTCTGTAAACCTTCCAATTTATCATGAGCGGCTCAAACTTATCAATTTGATTTCCTTGGAGCGTCGTAGAGTTGCTGATGTAGCTTTCATGCACAAGCAATTGATTCTAATATTAGTTCTTCAAAGTGTGAATCCATTAATAGGACTAAAAACTATTTATTTAAAAAATAAAAGAAAACAAATCCCCACCTTAGTACTGACCACACCACTTGCGTTTCACTCTGAATTTCGTCTCAAAATTTCTCTGACTTTTTTCTGTCGCTGTAGGAGTTTCGCTTCAGAAATAATTAAACAGAATTTTTATAAGGTGCCACAAATATCTAAATTATATTAATAATAATTACTTGCAATAGGAGAAGGAAAAAAAGAATTCGGTCAAAGTAGGGTTTGAACCCACGATGCTGATTTTAAGATACTACTTACCTTACGGAGTGAGCCATAATAATATAAATAATTTACGTAAAAGCGGAACGGCAAACACACAGAATAATGCAAGAAATTATATAAGTAATAGGAGTAATATGGTAGCGATAATGCCACAAATTGAAGCGGCAATGCGTTTGTGAGATATTCTTGTTTTTCAGGAACTGAATCAAATACTTGTAGATTTTCTTTTCATTGCTGGTGACGCACTGAAAATATCCTGTTTTCTTTATTAAGAGAGAAAGAAGAACATTTTCAATGCGAGACGTCATGTCAGCGATGAAACAAAAACACTATTAACGAATAATTAAATAAATGAGTTCTTTTTTTAAATATTTGTAGCCATTCACAATTGGCATGGAGATGTCCGTTACGGTCTTCCTTTAGATGTGGGTGATTCTGTTGAGATATTAGAAGAATGCGGTCTATGGTATCGAGGTACTTGCCCTCGAAAACCACGAGCTGTTGGCCTATTTCCTAAATCGTATATTCACATAAAAGACTTAAATAAAGTTGATCCAGTTGTAGCGGAATGTACGCAAGTTCTCCGAGAATGGTCGGAAATTTGGAAGCGCTTATATGTGGTAAGTTTATATATGATATTTTGTTAGGTTTGTTCTAATTTTTTTAAACTAATATAGGAGCGAGAAACATACAAATTTACAACTCTAAGGAAGGTTATGTTTTCCTTATTAGAAAGCCGAAGAGAATTGCTTGGTGCTACATTAACACAAGACCAAACTTTAGAATTACAAATGATTGTGATATCAAAAATTGATTGGGGGAACAGGTAAGTTATGAATGGAAACTAAAATATGTTGAAAACTTCAAAAAATAATAACAACATTATATAGTAATATAGTATAGATATTAATTTATATGGTTAGATAAATGAATTGCATTGTTTGCCTTTTCCTGTTGTCCAATTTCAAGAATGATACGCATGTGCTGGGGCGGACGTAAAGTCCTGGCAGCGAAGACCCGGGCGACACTTTCGGCGGGCCCGGCATGCTTGAAAGCTAGCATTGCGGAGAGGGTGGGGTGGGTTTGCTTGTTGTCACCGGCACACCATTAACAAAAATCAGGTCGGTTACTAGAAAGGAAAGGCACGAGAAGAGGGATAAAAGGATAAGGGTAAAAACGAAAATAAAAGGAAAACAAAAAATGAAAAAAATACAAAAAGGACGAGCGGGAAGGGAAGCCCAGATGCGGGGGCCCCACTCTCCTACCTGCTATCCGATGGCGGGAGTCTGGTGGTAGTGCCTCCCCCTTGGCTATGTTCCATCCACCTTGGTGGCCCGTTTGGGGGACGTCCCTATTTGGTCCCTCGCCGGTACAACAAAAGGGGATAAAAACGAAGGGGGCCAGCGAACTAAAAAGACTTTCATTCAGACATGATAATTCATTTAATTTACGAACAGTCCTATAAAATGCTGCTTAAGAAATACTATTTCTTCATATATCATATGTCTAGAGCTGACAATTTCCAAGGATAAACAGATCAAAATAGACAAATCAAAATGAGCCATAAGGATAAGGCCCTTTTCATAAATGCATGGTTGCTTGCCTGACTGATCTAAAACATGCAAACATGCAACCAACAAGAAAGTCAGTTGCGCAACCATAATCGCCTGCATTTTTAAACGAATCAAGTCAGTTGCAAATGAAATGTCAAAAATTCAAATTCATTTACATATTTCGCGATGTATGGAATTCTACAGAAAACTCTTCTTGTTCCTTCCGCTCGCAAATTCAGGTTCTCGCTTGAACTTTTCAGCAATTAATAATTTTGTCCTACAACTGGACCCGGATTCTACACAATCTACACCCACAGAATTTTCATTGCTGGAAAATATGGTATAAAAGATAAATCAATAAACGAACAAATATACAAAAGTAAATAATAAATTACCTAAAAATATCTTCAATACTCAGCCATCTCAGTCATTTTGACACTTACGTCTTTTTCTCCAGCAAGAACACCAAATTGGTTGCAACATTTGCGCATGTTTGCCAAGTCATTTGCATTTTTGAACAGATGACATTTGCAGGGTTGCATTTTTTGAAAAGAATGCATTTATGAAAAGGGCCAGAATCTTAAACACGGAAATTTGCGTAGTAGTTAATTCCTTACTGCACGCTGAGCATATGCCCTACCGGTCGACCTTGATCCGGCTACATTAAAAGAATTTAATAAATTTAATTTGCAGAGTCGCCGGCTGGGTATTCCTTTGATACGGTCGGTTGCTGGTGTTGTTGCTCCCGATCCGTGCTGAGTTTTTTTTTTGCTGACATGTTGGGCACCTGTAGAAAAATTTGATGAAATAAAAGGTCCGACAGTCACTTACATACTGACTATTGAATTGGTTTTATAACTACGCTACACCAACTATACGTACTGGCGTGTGGCCCGGACGACCTGCACCGAGGGACCTCCGCGATGGTGGTTGCCAACGTCTGATTTGTAGCAGATAGCAGGTAGGAGAGTGGGGCCCCCGCATCTGCGCTTCCCTTCTCCTTCGTCCTTTTTGCATTTTTTTTAATTCTTTTATTCCTTTTATTTTCGTTTTTTCCCTTATCCTTTATCCGTCTTCTCGTTCCTTTCCTATTTCTCCTTCCTTTCTTTAATTTTTGTTAATGGTGTGCCGGTGGTACCAGGCGGGTTTCCTTCAAGAACCCATCCCGCCCTCTCCGCACTTAAGCATGCCGGACACGCCGAAGGTGTCACCCGGAGCTTCGCTGCCAGGACTTCACGTCCGCTTCAGCACCTCAAGACACAGCTGCAAACATAACACATGGATGCGATGTTTGCGCCGCAAGCGCTGCGTTCGGTATAATTGAGCCTTTGGAACAGTTAGTGACGTCAGATGTCTACGCCATGTACTACTAATTTGCATAATTCAACGATTGATTTGATGTCATCGAATGGCTTTTAGTAATAAAACATATCTTCATTTTAGTTTTTATTTAGATATCTTTACAATTAAAATTAAATGATTTAAAGCCAATAGACACACTAGTCTTAACCATTAAATGATGAACGAAATGCCAAAAACCAAGAGAAGCAAACAAATTGGAACAAGCAAACTTGTTTGCTGACCTCCCTAATTGTTATAACGAAACAAATACGAAGACTTGGATTGGAATTGGATTCTTATAGGAAAACCGACATTTTTGGAATGTTTTTTTAATGGCTAAGATCTAAAACTAACAGTAAAGCTCTTTGCTTTCCTTTTTACTTGGTTTCATGTATATGTATTTATATTTTCCTTATTCGCGGGCTTTTAATTTTTTTTAATGCAACACATGAGAATAATACACATTTTGACTTGCCTATTTGTGAAGCACTCAAACTGTATAGAAACAAATCTTTCCCTAAAAAATAAATGACGATATTTCTTTCAATTAACACGTTCTCTTCCATATCTACCGTTTTATACGTTTCTCTTACATGAGAATATCGCAAGTAACCTGAACGTATATGGGAGAGTTACTCTCAGTGAGTAAAGCCTGGCAGGGAACGTGTTAATTAAATTTTGTGGTAAACCTATAAGCGTTCATGAGTTTTGCTAGGATTTATAGGTGCTCGTGATAGCATCGAGCAAATAATAACAGTAAGACTAGTCAGCTCCTAACAAAGGCAGTGAACGCTTTTTCTCGACTTTCTGTCCAGCGATGCCTCGCCGCATAGCATCCATCACTCTCATTATGGGTTGCAAAGAATAAACACATCTCACTCTACTACTCTATTGCGGGGCATAACTGTGCAGAAAGTCAAGAACAAACGTTCACTGCCTGTGTTAGGAACTGACAAGCCTTTCTATTGTTACTTGGTCTCTGGTGATAGTGATATGAAGATATAAAGAAAGTGATTTTTGCGAATCGCTTTCTTTTCGTACTTTTGTGAGCCATTTATTTGACCTCTTAGCATATATGCAGTTCTTTCAAAATTTATATCTGTTGCATTGCAAAAAATACCACAAAATACTCTACAGTACTTGAAACATGGACTACAGCTTCTTTTTGATAATTATTCCTGATTTATAATCACTAGCTTAATCGACACATGAGGGTCATGGCCACATAAGGGGAAATTCATCTCCTTCTTAACAAATATTACTACTAAGTCCATTGATTAGTTTGGATTCCGAATCATTAGTGGTATTTTTCAGTGTTCACTAAGTCCTGTAACATTTTAGGGCTGAACTATAAACTATAAACTGCTGGAATACAGGTAGAACACATAGAATCGACGAGAGATAAACATCATGAAATCTGTATTTAAATTACAATCATAGTGATTGACACCATGTCACAATCATAAATTATTTTTTTCGTAATTTTCTTTTATGTTTTACGTTATCATCATTTCAATCATCAGAGGAAAGAAGGAAAGCTGTAACCAAAAAAAACATAGGTACATGTAAAATTCAAGAAGTATCTAAATTGGTAAACGGCTTGAATCACTACTTATAACCAGTCAAAATTCTATTTCACATTGATCTAGTGAGAAAAGGTGTGAACATAACAAGATGCGGAAGAAACGAACAATATTGCTATAAAAATGCATTTTGAAACGAATGCTATCTTATTAGAAATAAATAACAATCGCTAAAAGGAAATGAGATAAGGTATAAGGTCGAAAACCTTTTTTGACTGCTTCATGTAGGCGGACGAGATGTCTTGCCTCTGACAGTATGTTATTTGACATATATGTGGATTACATAAAAAATTTCTTCAGAATTTCAGAACTTTGCTAATGTTGTTTATAAATTCATCTCATTCAAGTTTGAATTAAAAGGGGCTTGTTATTTAGACAACGAAATCTTCAGTTTTTTCTTTTTTTTGTAATTTTACCCTGATTCCAAATGTTGAGAAATTTTAGTATTACCTTACCCCCGATTTACACTAGACATTTTCATTCATTTCATTCTCAAGATAGTAATCTTGATCCTCTAATTTTTATATTTTCCTTTAAAAACATATCGTGCCACTTTTGAGGCATTGCAGTGTTTTAATTTATGCTGACGTTATGAAGATTTTTTCCTTTATCAATGATATTAGTGACTGCCCATCTCTGCAGGGGAACTTAAATATTTTTTATTCTTGGTGTGGGCACAATAACTTAGAGCTTAACATAAATATGTAGATGTGAGGTCGTGTAGTTCTTTAGGAGACGTGATACTCTCCGTTGTGGCTAAACAATTGCTAAAAACAGCATTCCTCGCGTATAATCTGTTAATGATCTTGGGGTGAAGCTTAATTCAAAATTTGACCTTATGTCTTATATTGATAATATGCTGTTTCTAGAGGTAATTTCATGCTTGGCTTCATTGCTAGTCCAAAGAGTTCTCTAACACTCAGATTTCATTAACATTATATAACTCGTTCGTCAGACCACTATTTGAATACGCTTCCTAGGTTTGGAATCCTTTCTATGCACATCGCCTATATTGAGTTTGTTCAGCATAAATTTATTAGGTTTGTGATTAGAGATCCCCCTTGGAACGAACCTATGATCCCTCCACCTTTTTACGAACGGCTTAGAAAAAGTTGCCGATATTTTTTTATGTCCACCAGCGCTTGAACGCTAACATTCACTCTGCGGAATTCCAGAAGAAGGTGTCCTTTAGGACTAATAGTCGCAATTTGAGGGATGTCTTCCTTTTGCATATTAACTTTTCTTGAACTAACTGCGGTAACTGCGGTAATCGCATTGTGGAACAGTTTGACTTGAATGTATCAAAAATCGTTTTTATATAATCTTTTGATTCTTTGACTGAGTGTTAACATTATTAGGCTAATAAACGTTGCGAATGGCAGATTTTTTATCTTAAAAAGTACGAGTTGGTAGAAAAACACCTTAATTACCTGCTAAGAAATATGTCTTCAAAATATACTAATCCGATAATGCTCACAATTTCACTTGTTAAGTACCACTAATGAAGCAAAATATAAATAGCGAAATTCCAGCCTTAAAAGAAGTGTTAAGAGGAAAATAATACGCAAATACGCCAGGTTTAATTGGTAATGAGAAAAGTGGGAACACAAACATTTCAATTAGTTTCAGTTTTTGCATATCATTGTCTTTACATATTCGATTCGATAACAATAGAATCAAGCAATTTGATAAAGTCCTGGGCCCAGTTCGTGCAATTCGACGTTAAAGCAAAACGACATGTAAAATGTTAATGCCTCTTCGCGCAACTCTTTGCGTCGACAGAGAGATTTTGTAGATTCGACAGGGATCAGTGGACGCCACTTTAGGTGTTGAAAGCGAGTAAATTGTTTTAAAATTTATGTGATATAAATTTTATGTGGTTAAAAAAACAACGGTATAGAAAAGGTTGGTAACGAAATCCCGCCTTTAGGACAAGAGATTTTGATTTATTTGCGCGCGGCCGCGAGTAAATCAAAATCTCATCTTGTTTGATTTTAGTTTAAAATTTGTAGAAGCACAGTTAAGGCCAATTTATGTTATTAAAAACATTGCAAGGAAATAGTGCGAGCAGGATAGATAAAGCTAATATGATAAAATACAAAACCTATGCCAACAAAATTTTACGAGCTAAAATGTCAATTTCCCCGCTGGAACGGAATGTTACTTTCCCCTTTATTCTTTGTTCCTTTTTTAGGGTTCCGTACCCAAAGGGTAAAAAACGGGACCCTATTACAAAGGCTCCGCTGTCCGTCCGTCCGTCCGTCTGTCACCAGGCTGTATCTCATGAACCGTGATAGTCAGACAGTTGAAATTTTCACAGATGATGTATTTCTGTTGCCGCTATAACAACAAATACTGAAAACAGAATAAAATAAATATTTAAGGGGGCTCCCATACAACAAACGTGATTTTTTTGCTCCTTTTTGCTTGATATTGATAACGGCAACAGGTAGACGCTTGAAATATTCACAGAATGTTGAGTTATATTATTCACTTTAAAAATAAATAATTAAATTAAAATAACATAAATATTTAAGTGGGGCTCCCATACAACAGACATAATTTTTTTGCCGTTTTTATACATAATGGTACGGAACACTTCGTGCGCGAATCCAACTCGCACTTGGCCGGTTATTTACACATATTATCAATCAAGAAGATCATCTCGTTCAGGTTTTCAACAAAAACGCATGTTGTTGCTATATAAATTAACCTTTACTCGTTGTGTCAAAAAAAAAATTTGATAAGAACATATATTGTTACGGTTTCATTATTTTTTCTTTTAGAAATCTCGACACGTTTATATTTTGCTGTCAAACTTTTTTAACTAGGCTTGAATCACAGAGGATTGTGTAGGTTTTTTATATAGCGGTCTTTTTCAAAACGACAAACTGCGTGTCGAAATGCGTGAACTCAGATGTCGGCATAACGTTTTTGTTATCGTTTTTAAAATGTCGTTAGTCGACAGGTCGCCGTCGAAATACGCGAACTGGGCACAGGAGCTAGATTATGATCAATATTATTGACCAGTGGCAACATATACTGGTTGACATGCTTTCTATAAAGACTGTAATATCTACCCTTATATCCGAGGCAAGATTCGATTAAGCCGCAATACTTCGTACTTTACTTTTAACTAAACAGTGTGTATTTGAATCGGCTATAGTTACTATAGTTGAATACGCTAGAGGTTTGATTAATTAATACGATTAAATTCACATAAAAGTATCAGAGAGTTATCAGTTCCTTTTAATTACCTTTTATTCCCGATGTTAGTCTTTTTAGAATGATTCCTACCATCTGGAATGCATATAATATTGCTTATATCTTTGTTTACGATAAATTAAAGAAATTAACGTAAACTTTTCCTGGAATTTCACTGAAGATGTGCAATTAACCATATAATGATACAGTTTTCAGTTTGGAATATGCTTTATAAAATTTGAATTAATTTAAAAAAATAAAAGTTAAAACCATCTACTCGTATAAAGTTATGATAATAAGAAACTACATAAAGAAAAAACAATTGTCTAAAATCGTAAATTTATTTAAATCACATTTAAGTGGGAGATATAAAAATTACCATAAAATACATATTCGAAGTAAAATATTTATCGAAAGCCTAAAATCTAACTAATGATGCAATTCTAATTATTGCAGATTTTTCGTCATCATAATATGAACTATTCTTATAACATAATGCTGGATATGTTTTCTCCTAACTTAAAATTGTTCATTTAAAGTATGTAATGTGCGTTAATTAATACGTGGTGGTTTTTAAATTTCCGAAGCAGTCTTCAAGATAATATATTCGCGTTATTTTTTTAAGTCCTGAAGTTTATGTTTCGGTTTCTTTCCCAAACTTCTCGGGATATATTGGATGCATTTCTAAAGTAGATGGGGCAGATGGTGTTCCTCCAGTGCTCCCTCCCAAATTGTTGCAAAGTTCTTGCAACATTTCACTGTAGGATGACATATTGATATTTTGACCAAGCAAATGCAATATTAGGAAGTCTCCGATCTGCAACATTTAATTAGGTTTATTTAAAAGAAGAAACATATACACACATTTTATATGAACATACCTCAATGCGTCGTATTAATCGTTCTATTTCCTTTGAAGATCCATGACGAAAACGTCTCTTAATAATGGTTTCACGCGTAGTTGGCATCATCACCACAATGGCAGAGTAAAGTATGGCAAGACCGGATATAACGGAAAGAATAATAAACCAAAACCTATAAATGTAAAATTAATTCCATTGCTTACTTTTAAGAGCTATTTCTTACCATAAAAATATGTAAATTTTTTCGTTTAAAATGTTTAGGGCTAATACACACAAAGTGTCATGTCTTTGTGGTGATCCTCCAGGGCCGAATTTGTGGAATGTACATTTAGTAAGTCTTGGGAAAATTTCAATCATGGGATCGTATCTGTGCTCTTGATTCATATTGGAAAATCGTATTACTTCAGTACCATAAGTCATAAATGCTCCTCCCAAAAATTTGTCAACAAAAAATATGTTTCCAACAACATTAATAAAGTTCAACATTTCACAGAAGAAATATCCAAAAGAGTAGGCATTATGTGTTCGCATACTTGCCATTATATACTGAACGATTCTTCGTTGTCGCAATATTCGTTCCTCAATTGGTGCAGTTAGAACGCCTCTCATACCTTCGGATATCATACGTATTTTTCCGTCTTCCCAATTTTTCCATACCCAGTGCGGAAAATAGAAAAGTAGACCCTGAGAGGCATTTTAGTAATTTAATATCTTCGGAAAATTGTAAGCCAATCTTACCTGGAAAAATAACATGAAAGGAACCCACTGATAGTAACTGTGATATCTCTTCTCATGATTAAATTCATTTCCTAAGCCATGAGCAGCTACATCTGTCCCTATGCGCCTGTGCTGCTGACCAGGAATAGTGAATGTGTAGGTAATCCAGCAAAAAGTATTTATGACATGTATTGGTACAGCTCCATCATTTATGCATGAAATAGGATCTCCTGTAGGATACGTACGGTTAATATTCAAGGTTAAATACAAATCGTATTAAAAATTTAATGCTAATAATAGAATGAATAAAATTAACGCTAGAATTCAATTATGTCAGTGGAGCAATAGTAAGATTTATTTCAGTAACGCCTTTGCTACAGCTTCAGAAAATTGTTCTTATAATTTGCGATTTGTTAGGTAATTTGTTAACTTTAAATCGACATACATATACAAAAGTGATTGTAAACTCTTGTACGAAGCACGAAATCGATATACTGTGGATAGGATGTTGGTTTCTAATGGTCTAAAATGACGCCCTTATAATTAAGATACTGATTTTCAAATAAAAATCTAAAAAGTATGAGAAAAATTTAATGTGTAAGTTCTGCTGGAAGTTTTCCCTGCACTAAAATATATATTTTCTTAACCTTTTCTGATTAAGAATTTTGAAGAAAATATGTTCACACATTAAGCACCTCTATTATAATTAAAGTGAGTAAATTTAATAAGTCAAAATTACTTAATTGTGTTCTAGATTTTCTGGATCTTATATTGACATAAACTTCGGATCACTAATTGCTGCAAGACCTCACTCGGCTTGTTTTAAGTATAAAAGCCTCAACTTCTGATGGTTACTAAAAGCATACGAAATCAGGATGCCTGAATCATGAGCTATTATGTTTTATACTACGTCGACAACATGCATATATCTCTTATAACAAAATTTAAATTTCAGTTCAGTGAAAACAAGTTAGGTGATATGTGATGAATTTCCGAAATTCATTTTCAGAGTTACAATTACCTAAAACCCATTTATCGATTGGTGGGATATTAGTTATATGTTATATTATGTAGTGAATGGCGAGAATAATTCCCAGAGAATAAATATTATCAGGGCATAATTGAACTATTGAATGCCGATAGGTGACTAAATTGTATTAGAACAAATGTTGCTATTGAAACTGCTAATCACAATCGCTTTTCAATTGAATATTATCAGCAAGAACAAGCTGTGATCTCGAAACTTACAATCGTAAAGCACCATTCTAACCTAATCTAAATTTATCTATTTTACTTCTTAAGCTACTTTTTTATTTGCTATTCTAAGTCCTTGACAGAAGTAATACAAATGTCGAAATAACATTAATTAGATTGTAATATAAAACTCGATCACCTTTCGAATTTCATGTTACGGGCCCAGAATTTTGAGAATTTTACATGCTTTGCAATGAAATATAATGCATGGCATTTTCTGTTCTGCTCTGTATCTCCTGCATTGTGGGTGGTCCTGCAGTATTTTCGAAAATTACTCATGGATAGGTATTAAGTATTCATTTTCAACATACGACCTGGGGTTAATTTTGTCGACTAATCACAAATTTAGTAGTAACATTTATACGAATATGAAAATTGTCTTATCAAAAATTCTTATTATGTACAGAAAAACTAGACCAATTGTAAAAGAAATTATCTTGTTAGTAAGTTTAAAAACGTGATATAATTATTATCATGTCCATTCAGGTCAAGAAAAGTAATAAATTTTCTGCCTACATGAAAATTAGCATGTTTACATTTTTAAGATGGAGATTAATATGAAAATTGTTTTGGACGACGTAACTCTACTTACCAATTAGATTGTTTGCCGTAACAATGATACAACATACAAAAAGAATTGCAGTTGTAATCCTATAATGGCACCGGAAGACCATGTTGTCTATGATTGCCTTGTCTATTAAATATCGTACTTTTACAAAACCGGCGACAGCCGACACTAAGCCAAACACGGCCATGATTTCTTGGCTGTGCCTTTAACCTGTTCGAATTTTATTGCTGAAATTGAAATAGGATAGGTTATTTGTTTTTTATTTACTTTACACAAGAAATGTTCAAGAAAGCAAAGAAAAGAGCGCATGTAAATTAATCATCAGAGTGTAGAATTGGGTACATAAAGATAAGAAACCATTGGACGGCAAAAGTTTCCGTCTTCAAAAGCATAAGTCATTGCTGAGGCACATGATAAATTTCAGTGTCTTTCCATGTAAGATATATTACAAATCAAGAAGCATTTATGGTTGGCTAAAATGTGTATATTCTGTTATTTCTGGTGACGCTTATATAATTAATATCAAATTAATTAATTAGAATAGCAAAAGAAAGCATAATATGCCGAGAAATAAAAAAAAGTAAACAATTTAACAGAAAATTTGCATATCCAGTTTTGTCAATTTCACCATCACTGCCTGCATATGAGCAACAATGAACCACATTACTAAGAACAAAGAATTTATAATTTAACTAAAGAAAAGATGTTTTGTAGTGTTTTAACACTGGTTTTTGAGTAAAAACGCATTTATAACATTTATTTCTCACCTTGTTTAAGTAAAGCTAATCCACTTTATACTCTCATATGCCCCGTCACTAATTTTAACACAAGAGCGACGCGACAACTCCGCCAGCTACCAAAGCTGAACTGAAAAAGAAGTGTGCGTTTATACTGCTTGTAATCCAGGCTTAGTTTTAGTTCAACACATTGCCCACAGCCATTACCATTTTGGTCTTTTCTGTATGGGAGAGATGAAAACTCGCTTTACAACACCAATACAAATTCCCTAAAAGTACGAATTGTTGCGGGTAACTGAATGCATCAAAATGAATAGAGCATGTACTCTGGCTGGTTTGAAACCACATTTATTTCAATCATTTATTTGTGCAGATAAATTTAAAATTAATCCGAGTTGTTTATTTTCATTGACTTAACGATTCACTAGTTCCCTAATATGAGCAAAAAGTAAAGTAACATATAATTTTCAATGATATTCGAGATATCACTCACATCTCCTACGATTGTAAATCCACAACACTTTTTGTAAAAAACAACATTCTCTGTGTAAAGCGAGGAAAATGCGGCACTCTATTAAGATAATAAGATAATCCAATAAATCTTAATATAGCAAGAGAGACTGCATGAGAAGTTACGTGACAACAGATTTTATCAGGGACATCGGGGGTTTGAGTATCTAAATATCGAAAATCCATATTAATATGTTCTACTTTTAAATAAAGATCCTTCAAGAATTTATGCATTTGCAGAAGATGTACATACGTATGTCATGGTATTATTTCTTTGTGGGCCAGGGACATAACACCACTACTGAGAAATTAGCTCCAGACCTCAAAATTCTTGTTTAACCTGAGGTAAATTTTTCTTTACCGGCAAATACAGGTATGCATGCGTCATCAGCATCACGATAGGTGAATAACCACACGCGATGTTGCCAATTGAAGGAAGGGTTGGCTTAATGAAATTTCTATCTAATAATTCTGATGCAATATTAAGATTTTGAGTAAAATGTCGCCTCCTTCTTAAACGAGATACCGTTATTGGTGTTCGAATCATTCAAGTTAATTTTTGTCCTTCCTACTTTTTCCACCTTTAGGAGTTCATTATAATCTATTAATTTTGTCCCAAAATTATAGATCGCTTAGTTGCTGGAATATCAACTATGATATCACGTGCAGAGTAAAGAATTATGGGATATATTTCACTATTTTTTCAGGGTATTTATCCAATTCGAGTGATTAGCTTATGGTTTTAATACGTATTATGAGAGTGTCTGTAGTGCCAAGGGGTTTATGGGTCCGAGGGTAAATAGTCGAATTTTGCTGCTAAAAGCAGAATATTGAGATGTTGTAATAAATATTGAGTATTTAAGAGAACTGAAAACAAATGAATTTCCTCATCTGTGACTATTGTTCTTAATAGGTTGATTATTCGCTAGCTGTAG
>QYTT01088038.1:28744-40887 GCA_006980735.1 Dasypogon diadema | reverse complement strand
ATATTCGGAGAATTTGTTGTAAATTCCAGACAAGCTGCTTTTTATCCCAGACATTTTAATTACTGTTATCGATTCAACGCTGGTTATGCTAAAATCCACCTTATTTATTTTCGATCGGTTACTTCATCCTCTGACCAAAATATTTTGGAGGACGGAATCAGTTTGACGTTCACCTTTACGTCAAATCTTCGCTCGCCTTCATACTACAAGCCCGCCACCTATATGGAGACCATGTAAAGTAAAATATGGTAAGGTTAACGATAGGAACGGATAAGATTTAAAACGGAAGCGGAAGTGCGTTCTAGACGCGGTTTTATATTTTAAAATTTTTCCAGATTTTATATTTTGGGATAAAGTTAATGGTGCGTTGAAAGCCAGCATTTAAATAGATGATCTTGATGTAGTTCAATAAATGAACTATCTCCTTTTGCTGACATCGCTTTTAACTGGGTGGGGGGAGGGGAAGTAGTAGGAAGTAGTGGTTACAAAAATGGCAAGAAAACACAATTGTTCTACAAAATTGTACAGATAACGATTTTTGAGTGAAATTTCTTGTTTTTATATGCGGTTCAGCTGCGGTTCTTGACTCATCTGGCAATGCTAACAATGCTGCTTCGGTGTATGATGATTTCGAAAATGATGTTTCTGATTGAATTGAGCGGGATTGATCGGGGAGTTGTTTCTGGTGTTGTAAGCTGCACAAGGCTTCATTTATCTCGTTTGCATTCGAAACCTACTGAAGAGGATATCTTGGTGTATGTTGCTTTCTGTTTAGGAGCTGCGAGTTCTAAATTAAGATGTAAGCATCTAGTTAAAACTGGTAGGTAAAGTTTAGTATATTCAAGTTGGGAGTGCCGAATGAATTTTTCCATAAGTTGCTTAACCTTGAACTGTTGTTGGTGTTGTGATTCGTAAATTTATAAATCGCTCAAAAAAACGAATAAGTGGAAAGTTTGGAACGTTAAGCAGATTGTTTCGCCTTCTTAAAATTAATGCTGTACTGGCTGATGTTTCTTCCGATGATTATATCTGCGTATTGGGAGATTTTAACCTTCCAAGTATTGCATGGAAACTTTCACTAAAGAATGGCATCTGATTCCATCTAACTTATCATCTCGATCGGAGTGCTTGATTGTTGACACAGAATTTAGCATTAACCTCTTGTTGAAATTGGATTGGTAAATATTTAGATTAACTTTTTCCATAGTTCTCAATATTAGTACATACAGGGTGATCCAGTTAAAGTGACCGATCAGGCGCCCAATGATAGGTCTTCATGAGACAAACAAAGAACTGCATTAGAAGGGGGAGGGGGGAGGGGCAATCCTAACGGTTTCAAGACCACAGCACCTGAGGGTTTTTCGGTCGTTTTTAGGGTTCTGTAGTCAACAAAGAATCCTCATAGTTTCGGCATGTCCGTCCGTCTGTCCTCGGCTTAGCTCAGAAACTCTTAATACTAGAAAGCTGTAATTTGGCATGGGTATACATATTAACCAAGCCGACAAAGTGGTAAAATAAAATCTTGAAAATTTTTTTTGGGTACATCTACACGTAAAGTGGGGATGAATGTTTTTTTTCTCGTCTATCCCATGGTGTGGGGTGTCGTTGGATAGGTCGTTCAAAAATATTGCGGGTGTGTGAAATCCATTTTTCGATTCAGGAAACCGATTGGGAAATATTAAGCTTTAAAGTGTTGATTTTTGTTAGAGTCAAGTGTCCCCCTCCCTCTCCCAGCTAAACGGTTATTTCTGGAAATGTGAAAAAATTCACGGCAGTAGTATATATAACGAAGTTAAAAGAAAAACTATCACAGCCAAGTAGGCTTTACAAGTTAACGAGTAATAGTCGACCAACTAGTAAACGGGAAAATTTCCTACAAATTCCATTGAAAATTACTTAGATGAAGTTGTTAGTTGTGTAAAACATGTAGTAAATATAAGTTTATGAATCCTGTAAAATTATGGAAAAATAAAATCATAACATCTTTAATAATAATAATTCTTAAATCAATAACAATGTTTACATTAGAATAACGCAAGCCGTGTGCAAGTCCCGTACCGGCGGCGCTTGCCGGTACGGAGCTTGCACACGGGGGGAGTCCAAGTAACAAATCGAGCGGCAACCGCGCTCATAAGCGCGAGCGTCCAGATGCTATTTGGATTTGCCTCGAAATGCTACCTATAAGTTTGCGATTTGCGCTTGTAAAGTTTAAAAATTTTCGATTCCATTAGTTGATTTGAGTTGAGTATCGTTTGAAAAACTTAAAATTCAATATACTGGCTCCTGTAGATGTTACTAGCCGTTAAACCGTGAACTTAATTAATATGATCATAGTATCAAACAAAAAGCCCCCTTCTAAATCCGCATATTGTGATGGACAACTAAGGAACCTAACACTGTGCGTGGCCCGACACGCACTTGTCTTCTTTTATTTATTATGATAACCGTATAGCTCATACTAAATTTGAAATCTGTACTAGTCTAGTGCCATATCGTAGAGACCGCCAGTGGCTTTTAAATGAGTAACTACTCACTTTCCTACTCCTCTTCATCTAAAAACTATGAATTATCAAAGTCAAAATTTTGGCTTTTTTGTACTTTTTTTTTTATATAAATACCAAAATTTTTCGAAAAAAGCTGTAATTAATGTGCATTTTTCTTGCATAATTTGGAATCCTCATAAGTTTTCCTTTAATTTGATATAGCACATATTCCACCGATCCATCCCGAAGCCGATCCTATTCCAGGGTTTGTAAGCATAAGCAAAGTCGTAAATGCTATTGCTTTGTTTGCTTGTGCTATATGGGAATTTATTTCCTTTTGCTGTGCTTGCTTATGCTATTTTAATATGGTTTACTATTGCTTGCTATCCTGTTGGATATGTTGTGCTCTCGATAGCAGTGCTATCACGCTACTGCTATTGCTTCGCACTGCCAGTTATTGGTATGAAATTTCTGCAGAATTTTATAACAATTTCAGATGTTATATGTATGTACAATTTATTCTTTTTATCTCCACTAAGAAAATACTCAAGGTAATTTAAGTATCAGAAATCTTCTCAATGTATTTCCAGATATTGTCATTACTTCGTAACGGCATTTTAATCTAAAATAATCATTTAGAAATTAAAACAATTAAACTACACTTGCACTTATTGTTTAAAAACTTACGTTCTTAACCCCAAAAATTATTTAATCCTTTAAAACAATAAGTTTTGACAACGGTAGACAGTTGAAAATTCATATGCATTTGTATGATGATTTATGGGGGATTAAGGGGAACCTGGATATGGGTGACACTCTCTCTACTCCCCTCTCGGATATTCAAAAAAGCCTTGCTTTTCACGTACGTATATACAGATCACCGTAATCAACTCCTATATTTGCAAATGTCCTAATATTTTTACATGTCCTTGTAGTATGTACGTACAGTCTTCTTTACACACTGATATCCCACACGTCTACGCTACCACCTCAGAAAGTGGATTAATTTAAACCGAAAATTTTTCAAAAATTTGAAATTTTTGTTAGAAAAATTGTTGAAAATTCAAACTATTTTTACACATGCTTAAAGTTAAAAAAAAAAAATTTGAACCACGTTATATCTCAATTTAATTGGTGACCGCCATTGTGCTTACAGATTCCAATAGAGTATATAAATATCTAATTCCCCTCTCCAGTTTGCTGTTCAAAAGTTATTAAGGGTCAAATGTAAAGTATTATTTTCGAGAACTCCTTATTTCTTTCGAAAATATTCGAAAATTCGAAATTTTTTCTACACAATCTTAATTTTACGCATAACACGTATTATTATACAAATTTACATTTAAATCCCTCAACAATTAAAGAAGTTATTGGGGAAAGAGTTTTTTTTTATAAATTCACTTTAAAATGACTCTTGCGCCACCGTGGTACATTTTAGAACTATAGTCCCCGAACAAATAATACTCCTTTCATCATCTTTCCTACGACTCCCATCCCCATCTTATCTTTATACTCGTCACCCGTAATAACGCAACATATAAAATTTGTTGTGACTGAATTCGATCATATTCATAAAAGATTTAATTGAACGGACACCCTGAAGGAAGGAGCTTGTAGAGATTGCTTGAGATTTCGTTGACGACAGGTTCTCGATTCTTCAGTTGATGTTTTCGACATGAAAATCAATAATTGTCTCAATTAAATACAGCACACAAATATAATATGCACGAAAAAACAAGTGAAACACAAGTGAGAGTAAGTTTTTAGTTTATATTATGTTATACTATATGTAATGTACGTTATGATGTCTATTATTCAATACATGTAGCGTTTTTTACACGTTCAATTGCATGAATCAAGCTTGTTCTACTGTGCGTAAAGAAGTTTCACTTCAAAATTTGTAATATTTGTCTGGTTATAAAAATAATTCCCAACTCTCTCAATTCCGAAATTTCTCTCTACCTAAAAACTGTCCTCTGAGCGTAGGCAATATACCTTAAAAGGAATTCTCAGTGACTCCGTCTTCAATAGAACAGGATTAATATATGTGTAAGTAACTAAGTAAAAACAAATTTTATTTTCAACGTTTTTAAAGTTTTATTTTAGCGATAAATTACTATATTTAGTTTTTAAATAGCTTCATATATACTCAGTATTTTTCTTTTTCATATGTGTATATAAATTGCAATCATCATGCTATAAAGTAATAACATTAAATTTGTTGTTAAAATAATTTCGTTACATTTTTAATGAGTATCTTAAATACAGAATTAAATAATCTCATATTAACTTAAAGTATAGTATTTCCTAAAATATTTTGTAAACGTACAATGTACATAATCAACTACAGAAGAGTAGGCAGCATGAAATAGTCAAAAAATCACTTTTTCTTAACGATGAAGCTAACGTTTAGTCACCACATTGAAAATTGTGTTTGATGCGCAACCCAAACGTGCATTAATGTTCTTGTTGTATAGCGGCTTTTAGCACTTTTTACATAAATTTATTCGACCTATCATATACTCATATATACCTACCAATATTTTATATACTTTTCAATTCTAAATATATTCATTCCTAAAAAAAATTTCCAAAATTGAAAAAATAATTACAAAATATTACTGATTGCTGATTATAAGTATATTCGTCTATGTTTTGATTGAACACGAAATTTGCACTTAAATTTGTTCGATAGCAACACATTTAGGAGTAATAGCGCCCGCTCATTTTGTCGCGTACATTCTTCACATTTCTTATTAAAATTTTATTAATACAAGAAGTGTCCAATAAATGCACGGGTGAGGTATTTCTTAGAATAATAGTAATATGAGAAGTAGAAGAACATATGTCGTACCATAAAAATGTATCATATTCAATAAAATGGTTCTGGAACAATGGTTCAAGAAATGCAGGGACCCTGTGACTACGTAATCTCAGCACTATAAAATCGGTGCAGTGCGGGCATTTCAAGTGGCAGTGCTCGTTTATTACATTTAGGAATAGAGCAATTTTGTTGGAGTTATCACATGAAATTTTAATAATTCATCGATTGGTGTAAAATTTTCGAAATAAGGATGTAACTAGTGCCGTTCACAAAACTGCTCCAAAATACATATTACATAACTATCATAAGGATTAACAGGACCCATGTGTGCGAAACGATATTTGGTTAAAAATTTGTTTAAATCGATCCAAGAAAATCAGTGATTTTGGCAATAAATTTTATATAATATTTTATTTTTTATATAAAACATTGTTCTCAAAAGGAACGAACTATATTGTTCTATATTGTGTATACGTAGTTCATTTGTGGTCTTTGTCTTTGTCTTTTAAAGAGACTAGTGCACAGCAAAAGTCCCGTTACACAGAAACAGTTAGAGACGCCACCTTGGCCCTGCTTACCTGTTTACCTGCTTACTTCACTAACCAAACGACTATAAGGGTGCCGGGAGAAGTGGTGCTTAGCGGGGAAATGCGCACTTTTTCGTTCTATTTATCCGCTGAACGGCACCACTACATGCGAAATTTCAAAATGGGGTTCGGTAAAATTTTAAGGGAAAGCATCTGTCATTTGCGTTTAGACCAGCTAAGCAGTGAGAAATGGTAGTAGGACTCGAGAAAGCATCAGCAATTTTTGGGTGAGCAAGATTTGATATTTGGTTTAAAAGATTTTAATTTTTTTAATCAATCACCAACACATATACACGTTGTATTTTACAGTGTTCCGCACTGATTTAAGCATGCATAGTCTCGCAGCAAATGATTACTTGCTACATTCATTCAACGCTGAAGTCCGCCTAGTCTCGCATCCCACTATGGACTACAATGTTAAAGTTATGGAGAATAATTCTTTAACAGCAACCCATAGCACATATATGTACTTCTATTCCCATTCAGCGTCGTCAAGGCCTACTCTAGCGTTATGAAGAGTGAACAGTTCTTTATGAAATATATTAAACAGTATTATCAGCATTTCCTTTAAATGTATTCTATCAAGTATCATCTCCTGAAAATTTTCTTAAATTTTCTTAAAATTCATTCTGGCAGACCTAAAAAGTTATGTTAAGATATTATTGAGAGGCACTATGGATATTTTGACGATTTGTACCTCATGAGTAAAAGTACAGCTGATATCATAGAAATATTGATAAAATTGGATGACTCCGCTCGCAATATGAAGCCCCAAATCAATGAACAGATAACTTCAACAATGCTACTGTTACGAGTAATATCTCGGCTCTTATCGCGTAAATCGAAGCGGACATATATCGACTTGCAATAAGAATTGCAGTAACATATGAATGGCTCAAAAGTGCAGATACTAATAATATAGTAGTTAGTATCGAAGTTAGAGAGTCAAAAAGAGATGTGTCGATAGCATTGATAGCAAAATTGGTTGTTGATGAACAATTGATTTTCTCTCGTGGAAGGGAAATGTCTTTTCTCCTTTATAGTAAATCACACTCTTTTTCCGAAAAGATTAAGAAAAGTAAAAGAAAATAGAAGATATTGAAATTAAGGAAACAAGATAATATGCGTTTTAAGATTCACTGAAGATAACAAAATTCACACTATTAGAAAAAAAAGTATTGTGGAAATATTGTGAGTTAGTAAATTCGAAAACAGCGATGCAGACGAAATTAATAAATGCATAAACACTTTTTCCTTTTCTAGTGCTATCATGATTTCCACGAATCCCTTTCGGTAGCCATTGCTGATTGCAGTGCTATAATTAAATCAGTGATGCTACGAAAACCACTGCAACACAATCTTAACAAGGCTGCAATTAAAGTGGTCTTGCGTTCGCACAGGTTAAGTTTTGTTATTTACAGATGTAAATGCTCTATGTAAAAACTCATGAATTAAAGATACATCCATAGTATACGTGTACCCTTTCTGAATGTACCCCTTTTGACGAGGATGTTTTTGAATCCGCTCATAATGTGGAATCACAGCTGTAATATATGTCTTTGGGCTAAAAAATTTTGGAAAAATTTTATTTGAAGTGGGGGTATAGCCTTTGAAGTAAGAAAAGGACTTTGAGCTTGAGCTAAAACTTTGGCACTCTTCTTTAATTTCTTTTCATTATTTTCCATAGCCTAATATCTAATTATGTTATCATTTTATCAAATCTTTACAATTTTAGGCAAAACCAAAGGTACAAGACCAGCACTTTTCTCCTATTAATTTTGGCTGATTGGTCTGGCATCCTTTCCAATGGAAAGGACCAATGGTAAATCAGCTGGGTAATCAGAGGATTCTGAGGTAAAGGAGAGGAATTGAATACAGGAAGCATTGCTTTGCTCACCATAATCGACGTCAAAGGTTCGTTCGGAAAAAACCAGTACAGAAAATTGAAATTGGTCTTGCAAGGATGTGGGGTCAAGAAGGGTGGGCAGTGTGTAGAAAAACAGGGCATCAGGATTCACAACGGTCACGCAACTGTTGTGGTATGTCCCAGTTGAATACTTATTCTCGAGGCTTGAGGGGATGCGCGTTTGCCGGCTATGTCATTGGTAGCGAGGAGGTAGGAAGATCATGTCTTCACCGCTGGGTGCTGGCATAATAAGGAATGCTCTCCGAGTGATGGAAGCATGATTTGAGGAACAGATTTTAACTACCAAAGTGAGCAAGACAGTAACGATAATCTTTACTAGGAAAAAAAGGATCTGGGATTTGGACCACTTACGCTCTTTGAATCAACGAAATCAACGTTTTCAGAGAGGTTAAATGCTTGGGTGTATACCTGAATTAGAGACTGACCTTGAAACATCATGTTGAAGAAAAGATCAGAAGGGTGTGTTGCATCACTGTTGAAGAGTGTATGGACTAAAGTGGGACGTTCCGCTGAGGACTGGATATATGCAATGATGGTAGTCTAATGATTAAGCAACTGTCGGCAACTGGATAGAATCCAAAGGATGACGTGTATAGGGATTACGAATACTTTTCGCACCATACTCACAGCTATACTAGAAACTCTTCTGAAGCTGTCACCGCTGGAGTTTGTGAAAAGATGACAATAGAGGCGGCATTCAGGATGCGACGAGTATGGACATAAAGAAATCTTGAATGTCGTGAAAGAGATTAGGGAACTCCCAAACGAAAGAGTTAACAAACATGGGGCAGCTATGAAATTCTAAAGCCCACAACCATACTCCACCATTGGGGGAGATGCCTTTCCAAAAGTACATAATGAAGAAAAAAGATTCGAAGGCCGGAGTCTATTTCGATATCCCTCGAACGAGGACTACATACATATAAAAAAATATATACTGAAAGCCCAAATTCCAGTGGAAATTGTTGTTGTCCATAATTGCTTTGCAGCTATATGCTTGCGAAGTAGTTACTCGTAAAAGATATATAATGATTTCTAGGATCTCAGTTGGTATTGAATGTATAACTCTTGTTATTTAAAGTTCTTAATCGATCTTAAGCACAACCGTTGTACTTCTTTCCGTTACGCCAATCTTTATAAAATATACATGAAAACTAACTTATAAAATATTTTTACTGATATATTTTTCTAATTTCGAGATCAATTACTTCTATTCTGTTGATCTATCTAAATGGGTCAGAAAAATAACATTTTCGGAGGAATCGCTGCCTGTAGAAATATTTCGCACTTCATACATAAAATTGTATTGCGTATACACTGTGTAAAACAATATAGTTTTATATCACTGAAATAATAAGGGTTCGAAGATTTATTAAAAGCGGCCATCAACGAACCAGGGATGGTCGTACGTATCGGACAGCTCTGTGGGTAAAAATTTCTCACAGGAATGTAAATCTTACAGAAACGTCTACCAGTATTTATTTTATCAGTCCCGTAAAGTATTGTGTATCAAATACGACACAAAAAAAAACATTCGAATTAGTTCTACGAGCTTTGATCTCTGGACAAAAATTTTGAATAGGAAAAATCGAAATTGGCGTGCGCCTATCGGAAAATTAAAACAATGAGCGCTTTATATTGTTTTGTGAGGGATATGGTTTAAGTTTCAGTAGAAATAGCCCGCATTCCATATGAAATTTTAGAAGAGAATTGCTTTACCCTGTAAAGTTTCCAAAGTCAATAATTTCGATAATTTTTCCAAACGCACACGAGAATCACTAAAGCAATCAATCATTTGGCAGTTTCCGCTAATTAATTCTGAAGATTTCTATCTACATTCGCGATTAATTAATTATGCGTACAAATGTGTTTCATTATACCTCAAAAGAGGAAAATTTTAGCTTCTACGCTCTGTAAACTAAGTAGCAATAAGCCTTAGAAAACCGGCCTATTAAAATGTAATTCATTCTTCGTGAAATATCTGTATCTTCACTTAAAATTTAAATAGATAGTTCCTTATCGCCACGAGAGTTGAGGAGAAAAACATTTGGTAACTAATTTGCACCTTCCTGACGTATTATAGCTTTTGCAGGTATAGAAGAAAAAGGCAAACTGAATTACTTAGAATGCCATCAATAGAACCGACTACTAATTCGTTCATTGGCGATAATAATTTTTAATTTATTCTATATTGTAAAGATGAGATTTACAAAATTTACTGTAAACGACTTATAAAACTTCAATACCTCGCAATCGGTCTGCTTTCGAAATTCAAAATTGACTATCATCTATTATCATCATCAGTTGATGTTGTAAATGTCGTTGCAAAAGTGGTTTTCTTGGTAGCTGATATCACTAATATTCTTAATAGCATTATTAACATTCGATTAACAAGAATAATCATATACTAATATTAGTAAAAGTGTTTTGAGATCGAGGAATGATAAATGATAAAAGTGAAATGGAAATCAATACTCGTAAGTTTGACTGTGATCTGTGATACATGCACTCCAATAACATGATGACTGTTTGATTTGTTCTCATTTCTATTTTAAATTTCACTGTCCGTTATGATTATTTACAAGACAATAAAAAAAGCTTAAATACAAGGTAGGTATAATACATATAATTTTTATAAACTGCTCAACAACTGTGTTTTTGATGTTTATAACTATAAAATAGCGTCCTCCATTATTTGTTCCATTGTTATCTCTCTTTACATTCTCTTAATTATTTCAATGATTAAATATACAGTTATAAATAATTACCATATTATTTATTTCTCTATTATTATATTAACAACCTTTTGTATTTTTAAGAATAACTAGAATTCCATGCATGTTATGCATCCTCATTTGATGATTTAAATAATTACAGGTCGACTTTGGACAAACTAGGTTTCAGTGAATTAATTTCATTAGAGTAATGTAAAGGTAGCTTGCGCCTACAAAGAATGGATTAATTATCACTGGTCAATAGGCTGAGGTATTTTTCTCTTGTTCTTTGATGTTCGAAAAATTCTATTACCCAACATTTATTGAGAAGTTTTGGGCATTTTTATCTATGTTACTTTTATAATCTCTGAACCCAGGTTGAACCCAAAAGTACACTTAATCTGGACTTAATTCAAAGTCAATTTTTACTGGATTGCGTCGAGATGCCACATGAAGGTAGTATGTAAGTTAGTTGACTAAACGACGAAGCAGAGAAAACTAACACACACCATATCGAGGAAAGTAGACTAATGAACCAGAGTAACTATGCTTATCACTTTCCCAGTAGAAAATATGTTCATTATTTCATTAATGAAGTAATGCATTCCCAAAACAAATGAATTTTAACACAGGAATGGCATTGAAAATTCACGAATTACTCTTTAGTACATTATTCATTCACTGATTCATTAGAGAAAATGTAAGGGTAAAATTAAGGTTCAAATTAAGTATTCAATTTTTACTGCCATCCCATTTTTTATATTCATTTTGATAACCATCCCAGAGCCTTCGCTCAGAATTAAGAAACAAACACAAATGAACAAGAAAACGAAAATTTCTCTGCATTAACCTGTCATGAACAGTCTTTATTACCTCACCCTTTAAAATTATTCCATATTGTGTTCATCAATGGCTCAATTTTCCGTTGGGTCATTATTTAACACATTCTACACAGTCTCAACAGCAATAAATTCGAACTCATGAATGTCATTGGAAATTCATGCATTACTCTTTGGTGTATTATTCTTTCATTGCTTCATTGAAGAAGATGTAACAGTAAAAGCAAGGTTCACTTGGGTAGTTCAGTGGTTAGGGCACCCGACTGAGATTCTACAATGGAAGCGTCGAGGGTCAGTCAAATGTCCACATTGGGAAACTTTTCTATTCAAAACGCTCGTTCAACCAAAACTACTGCTCGATAAGAGTCACAATTTAACTTTATTATCCAATCCTTAGAATTTCTAATGAAGGAATATTTTCCAAAGTGTTTCAATTCCATTTCAAACGAAACTGCTATGTCAACTCTACCCTCTCGATTTACAACCAAATAAATTAGAACCAACAAAATAAATTAGACCGTGAATTCATTCAAACCATTTAAGTCGCTTGGTAAGGATAAGGATGGTTTTTACCGAATCCTTCTACACCAAATCTGGTGACTTACTTTTCGATAAACTAACACATCTGTGCAGGACATGTGTAAATCGGAACTAAGGCAAGAGGTCAAGGTGATTTTTATACCTAAGGCTGGCAGAATTGTCTGCACTACGGCTAAATCATTTAGATTAATAAATTCGAACATTGGTACTTCATCGAAAAAGGTTTTCT
>QYTT01088038.1:10367-25518 GCA_006980735.1 Dasypogon diadema | reverse complement strand
TTTTCACGCCGTTGAATGGTTCTTTAACGTTATAAATTCTCTTACGTGAAAGATAAAATGATTAAAACTGGCTTAGCTAATTATATCTAACTTTCTAACGTCCACTAGAAAACCCGTCTTCTCCCAAAGGTTATGCACCTTCTTCTTTTCGACCATCTTAATTTTTCTACTGCAAGCTTTTACTATGAGAAATATTATTTTTCTAATAGTTCTATTGTATTTCCTGAAAAATCTCAAACCCAGTTCTACTTTAACCAGTTAACCGTGGCGAGCTTTTGGTAAAGCGCGCACCAGTGTGTGTTACGATAATCAAGCGATGACGGATATAGTCGTCAAACACAGAGTAAGTAGCGCTGTTGAAATATTGGGTCAAAATGACGACTTGATTTTAGAAAATGAACAATTTTATTCGTAATATAACTTGTATTTAGGTAAACTTTGCCCGCGCGTCAGGCGTATCCCCACGCATCGCGAAAATCGAATTCTCGGAAAACTAATAAAAGTCAACCCTTTCCTCTCCATCCCCGATAAGTCCTAGAACTGCGCTGAATAGCAACAAAAATTGCCTGCTCCGAAACAAACAAGGAGTGAGATAGCGCACATGAGCTGTTTCCAGGAATCACCGCAAATAGAAAATCTAGTATAAAAAAGAATACAGAATCTAAATAAAGAATCTAATAAACTTTTTTTTGGTTTTGGTACATCAAGATGAAAATCGGGATAATCAAATATCCAGATGTAGCTGCACTGTTTACGAGTTAGCTCTCAGGAAGTTATGAATCAACTTAAATTATTTATAATTTTTATTTGCTTGTTTCATTTCGTCGTGACCTCTAAACATTTTAAACATATTAAAATTTAGGAATAAAATTTAATTTTTTCCAGAACTACAATTTAAATATCGAATTGTAACAAAATTTTACACATGACGGATATAGTCGTCATGACACAAAATTCTGCCACATCTCCATGACGGATATAGTCGTCAAACACGCTTAACTGGTTAATAGTGACTTCTTTGTTTGAAGTCAAGACTTTGGGGTTGAAGCAGGGGAGCTTCTGTTTACTTGTATCTTTTCTATTATTAATTATTGCATTATTCCTTCAACCTCAATAGATATAAAAAATCAAAGGCACCATCGATTTATTTTGGAAATCGGTACGAAATCGAGTCATTGATGAACACAGTAATGAATAATTATATCGAAGAATAATAGAAGTCAAAAGTAAAGTAATGCAAAGAGCAAGGTAACAGGCAAAATTTCCCAATGTATAACTGCCTCGTGATCGGGTCGTTGCAGGACAAGTCCTAGATAATGTTCAGACGATGTTGGCAAACTCCGGCAGTGAGGCTACTATTCTCAAGGGAGATTTTAACTGTACACTGGATTCTGCCTTCGATCGGCATTCTAACTCAGTCTCGTGGAGGGTGGTGTGTAATGTGTACAGCCGCCTTTCCGGCTCCAGAATCGACAGACTTTACGTCTCGTTGGGAATTCTAGGCACCTTCATTAGTATCACTCATGAAATGTGTCTTATTAGTGATTATCTTCTTCTGACGGCGAGCAGCATGCTGGTAGAAAGGCGAACTGCCTACGGGATTTTCAGCAATAACTTATTGAATTCAGAGCAGTTCAAAGAGGAATTCATCAAGTTTTGGGACGACTATCGTGTGATAAAGAAAGCTTTCCCGAACCTCAGCCAGTGGTGGGATTTGTTCAAGCTGCAAATCTACTCCTTTGTGGAGACGCGTTTCAATAGGAACCGGTACCAGAATTCCTATCTGACGGCAGAAGTATCCTTGAATGGAGCACCTCTCCTAACCAACCAGAGTTATACTCGTATTACGAGAGACTCAAAGTGTGGCTGACAACTCAATAAGCATAGCTTGCAGAAGGGATGGGGAAGCCCCAACCGAGCATTTCTTTAAGACGGCAAGAAAACGTTCTGCCTACATGGTACTCGACTCCATAATTGACAGGCTTGGGCAACTCCTTGATGGAAGCCTTCTAGCGGACTAATTCGAGCTTATTACACCCGGCTGTGTTCTACACCGATGTCGCCAACATCCTCGTCGATGCAGGAATTTCTTAGGCATATACCCTACCCACCTTCTTAGAGGAAGATAAGGAGCGAGAAATTGATCGCTGCCACAAAGGAGTTGAGGCGTCATCCCTCGTTTGGTTCTGATGGCCTGATTTTAAAGTACGTTTCAGGAATATCCTCCAGTTGGAGGTGGTCTGTTCTGCGCCTAATTTCAAAGAGATGGGGGATGACCTAAAGAGGATGGGGAACCTGAAGACCAGTAACCCTGTGCAATGTGGCCTACAAAATATTCTGCAAAGCACCAGAAATGATACTCGGCCCAGTAATTGCTTCGATGATACACCCGGATCAGTCCTATTGCATATTTTTGACAATGTTGCGGTGGCAAAGCATTTGATTGCTTACCACAAATGGCCATAATCTTCTTAGATCAAGAGAAGGCTTTCGTCTCTCATGAGTAACTTCTGGATGCTGTCGAACCATTTGGGCTCTCATTTAGGTGGCTCGAGATCATCTGGACACTCTACGGAGACTTTGCCTTGGAACCATTGTTGGTAAATCTTCGTCACTAGCTACAGAAATATTCAGTTTACCGCGTATATACCAATGTAAGGCCGCTCATGCTGGAGTATGCGGACGAAGTGGCTTTTTAATAACGCGCGAGGAAGCCTTTTCATCAGCTCGTACTGTTCTTCAGTAGTACGAGTAATGCGCGGGTGCAAGGGGTAATTTTTAGGGACGTACGATCATGGTAAATTACATGATTATCTCATTCATCGTGCTAATATTGAAGGCAGAGTGCTTTGAAAAGGGCTTCATCAATCCTTCAAGCCAAAGAAGTAGATCTGTTCTGGGTTGGGGAAAGATGATGGGTCGCTAAAAGCACGCTCTACATGCAAGTTAAAATGGCAGTTTGGTCGGAAGTGGGTGAATGCGTAGGCGTAGAGAAGCATTGCTACCTGCTTTCCGTCCGTACGCCCTTTCGTCACGACTGGTTTCAGGATCTGATCTACACGATTCATACCTGAAGCAGTTCCAGAATTATAGTACGAACAGTTGGCGGAGGTCCCAATCAACGGAAATTGTGGACTCGGTGTTTGGACATGCTCGAGGTATAAGGGCACTGTTATATAGGATTGTAGTCTAGAGCTAGAGGTAGTGCCTTAAAAATCATTTGTTACAAAGTCACTCAAATCTGGTAAGTTGACTCTCATGCTCTGAGTATTTTATTCGAACTATAAACAAAAAAAACATAAAAACTTTTAAAATAAATAATTTGAAGGCACAAGCTATGTACAAAAAACTCTTTCATAAACACAAAGTAAAAATCATCGAAATAAAAATATTTGTAAAATTGAATTTCACTAGAATATAATAATAATAGTAATTTTTTAATCTATAGCACTATTCTCTATTTATAACCTGGGAATAATTTAAATATCGTTACTAACTAATTAAAGTGAGGACAGAGAATCTATTTATGTCATCCCCACTTCCCCCACAGGAAATATTAGCTGGGCTGTGGAGCAACCAAAGTGGCTCCTGATGTTCTGATGACAGATTGGGGTCGTGCACTCTTTCGAACTTCAACGATGTGTTGTTGTTGTTGTTGTTGAAGGGTTTGTTGTTGTTGTTGTGGTTGTTGCTTAGGTTGGATAGTTACTGGTAAGGGAATAGCATGCTCTGGCACAGGCGGGGGCTCTTTAGTTGCCTCATCTGATGATGACTGAGACGCTTGTACAACTTCAGAATATTCTCGGATTAGATTTGCTATTTGGAAGGCCTGAAGGAAAATTTTGATTTTTGTTAGATTAACTTGAAACTGGGCGGGTTCGTAATGGTATTTTACCTGAGATGTTGTCAGAATTACTTTGGATTGCTTTTTATCTGATCCCGTTATGATCATCAGGCAATTCATATTAGGAGAATAAGATAAAATGGAAGCGTATTCATATGTACACAAGGTGTTCCTTGATCTGTGCTCCAACAGGTGGATTCCTGTTTGATCAACAGCCAGCCAAAGTACTCGAGGCCAGTTTGAAGTGAAAGATTGCTTGAGAAGTATTTTTAGTGAAGCAAACAAACCAATGAAATTCATTTGAAATACATACCATGACATCAAAAATGGTAGCTTTGTGAAGAGGCCAACTCTGGATCAAATTTAGGAAAGATTTTTTCGCCTCTGCGGGTGTCATTCCTCTAAGACTTTGATGATGCATAGCAACAGCTTCATGCGGTATATTTGGTACGAAACGCGGAGGTAAGCAATGACTAGCAATTGGTCTATAATCGTGGATAACATCTGTACAATCTCCTAATTCTAGTTGTCCTTGGAGGGCTGTCAACATGATGGCTTCCATTTCTGTTATTGGAAAACGTTCAGTACGCAGACCATGTAAAACTTGGTGATATAGAAGCTCTTTTTCGACTGGATCATCTAAATTCAAATAATGATCGAAGAAGAGGTGTTTTTTGAACAGGAAAATATGATGCTGTCTGCGGCATACATTAGAAAGCGTTTGTCCTTGGGCCTAAAGAAAGATACCTCGTATATGAAAAAAAAACTCCTACGGTTTAAGTTTACCTGGTTTTGTTGAACGGCTTGAGCTGCTGCTGTTCTGTATTTCTCCCACTTAGACATAACATCAGAAACTTTTTCATCTGGAACCAAACTACGTTCTGAAGCACCTAGAACCTCATAAATTGCATATCCTTGAGCATTTTCTTGAAGGCCAATCTTTTTCTTAACAATTTCCATAACTTCGCGTGCCGTCGAACTGGGATGAAACTCGACAGAATGATATTGACCATCCATAAAGTGGAAGCGAGCATAGATGGGTCGTCGATTTATTGTACAAACTATTTCTTCTCTACTTGGAGGCCATTGTCGACGTCGTGTTCCTTGTGTTTTAAAGAGACACTGCAGGAAGAAAAAATGTACCATGCGTTAAAGGACAGTAACTGAAATATACCCTTTCTGCAAATCTCGCGTATTTTCCCTCTTCTGTTATATAATCACTGGCACATCTTTTTAAGTGACCTATCAAGTACTTCCGTATAACTTTTAAAGGTGGAAGTATAACACTGCAGGCTAGAGACAATAATGCCCAGTGTCGCAGGTTAACTCGCGAATTTGGATCGGGATGATCTGTCGTTTGCTTTATAAGCTGGAGGTAAAGTTCGTTTAGAAGAGATTCTTTTCGCATACATCTATCCATTATAGATTGGATTAGAGTAATGTGCTCGTCTTCTGCTCTTTGAATAGAATCACCTGAAATATTTTTATTTTTACTGCATAAGAATCGAAAATATATTTTTAATACCAACCATTTTGTCCAAGACCTGCGTATGTCAAGATCGCTTGGAATACTTGAAGCATTGCTTGCTCTTCTTGGTCTGGTATTTTACTCAAACTCTGAGGTAAGGGTTGTCTACTAAAAGCCCAAAAAGCATGAGGAAATCCTTTATATGTTTCACCGTGATCTTGAACAGAATTTCCGTGCTCAGCTCGGAGTTTTTCGAGACGATGCTTCGACAGTCGTCGAAGTGTGTTTCGCAAAAATCCACCACTCGAATCTTGAGGTTTGCGCAGAATTTCTGCATCGATCAAATGCCGACGACAAACCACAACATTATGATGCAACCTAACGCGATCTTCATTCGTTATCCCCTTCGACTTTTTGGGTTGTACTTCGTTTTCTGTAATCCAGTTTGACAGTGGCGGGTAATACGACACAATCAATGAACCGATTTCATTTTTTTGCGTGGTTTCAAAAACAAAACACCGCTGCTGATCGTTTGTTGTGTTTGTTTGACGGTTCAATGTAATTGTAATGAAGCTATCGCTCGGATCAAGCATTATAGACTCAATGTCGTAATACCTGAACTCATATAGCACAAATTTGTCTTCTGTTTTAATTAGCATTATTCCCTCACAATTTATTCCTAAAATTAAGCTATTTCCATAGCTCCAGTAGCCTCTATAAATTACGGGGAACATAGTGGTGCCATATAAAGGATATTGCATCACACAACTTAAATATAGCACTTTCGCGGTTAGTTCAGATCTTCCTGCACCGTATTGTCTGTGCGCTTGGGCCAATATCGGTACCCAAAATTGTTCTTCTCTAGTTTTGGATATTCTTTCTGGTAAATAGTTGCCCACATCTGTGTAATATTCAGGCTTTGGTTGATTAGAAGGATCTCCTAAAGCTACTTGAGCTTGCAGACCAGCCAATTGCAGGGCGACTTTTTCACTAACAGGGAAATCGTCACACTATTTTTTTAATGAAAAGATAAAATATATATACAATCTTTTGTTATTTTAAAAAGACCTATTCTACCTTTACAACACTGTAAACGGCCTGGGCGTAGAGCATATTAACTTCCACTGGGTCTTGAGATAATTCTCTTGTGGTTTTGAAAAGCCGTTTTTTAAACACGAACCGATTCTCACCAGAACCCAAAGTTGCAGCATTTCTTCTCATTGTTGAGTTGGTTGCCTGAATTTTTGTTTGTTTTCTACAATAGAAATTCATGTAGTATGTTTAAAGTGACGTCAATACATGCTTACATTTCCCAAGCAGCTATAATATCATATAGATAATCATGGGATTTAACATGCTCCTCGCCATCTGGTCGGCTCTGATAGATAGCCCAACCGTCAGTGTTACATAGATTTAGTTTATCGGCTAACTTCGCAACAGCATCACTTGCTGTGTCTGTTGGGTGAACATCAATCGCTTTTGTTCGACCATCAAGAAAGAAGAATCGACACACTATTGTTCCTAGACGACGCATAGCCTAAGATATTTCAGATTTTTTATTGCGTATAGAAATTTCTTCAAAAAACAATTTCTAGATTAAAAATAATATAACATAGTGATATGTGAGACTGAATACAGTTTCGAGTGTTATGCTAACCCCACACTAAATTAGTCAGTCAAACACAAACAGTCAAAATTCCCTTTTAAGCTGTGCGACAGAAGAGCATAGATACGAACTTGCTTGTTTGTGCTTGACTAATTAGTCCTAACACAGGCAATGCTCACTTTTTCTTGCCTTTCTGCCCAGCAATAAACTCAAAGTCTACTGCTTTCGGGTGAGGTATCGCTAAGCAAAAGGTCGAAAGTCACTGCCTTAGGAGGTTGTTACTTGGTCGATGACATATACCATGTTTACATACAGAGTTGAGATCGAGTTAAGTTTTCGATCTGCGCACATGATTGAGGGATCGAGTTGTATATGAGTTGAAAGTAGGTTGATGTGACAATAAAATGTAACCTGTAATCTACTTTCAGAATGGTTTTATTCCTTTCTGAACAATATATAATAAATAAGCAACAAATAATTTGGACGAAACAGGAAGATAAATCACGATGAGAATTGTTTCTCAATTGCTTCTGGTGTCAATTCGACTAATGAATCCCTCAATCCTCGTTTACATTGCATTTGAGCTGTCATTTCGACTCGACTCAAGCACCCAAGTGCGGTGGAGTCGAGTCGACCCTATTTCAACTCAATCTGAGTTTACATTTACCTAATTCGATCGGAGTTCAATCTAGGTTGTAGCCTGCATGTAAACAAGGTTCATTTTCCATGGAAGATATAGTGAAGTTTGCTATGGAACCCGATAGCAGTTACTCCGCGAATTCGGTTATCATAAGACATATTATTAATTTTAATCGTATCTCAAAACATAAACATTTTGAATGAAATTTTAAAGGGAAACCCTTTTAGAAAACATTCGAGAGAAATGTCCACATGAACAGAAAACTTCTTTTTAGGTGAATAAAGAGATTTACAGCAAATTAATTTGATCATCATCAGTGCAGTGTGCTGATCGACTTTTCTAGTATAGAAACTCATTTAAGTAATTTCACCAAAAAGCAATGATACTGATTTGATAACGTCTAAAATGCAATACTTACAGCAACCTCGACACTAGATGGTGGATACATGCGAGGTGACACTTTTGTACATTTACAATTATCCAAGCACCATTGAGCATATTGCCGTAATTTCCCATCCAAGGACTCCAAATTTTTCTTGAGAAAGCTAACAAAATACCTAAAACAAAATCGAATCAATAATGATGTCTATGAACGAAGTTTTGAGTCTGTTTACCGAAAAAGCAATTTGCTGGGCTGGAATGCAACTATTGTCAAGCATAGCAAAAGCCATACACGATCCGTCCATTCTGAATGCGGATTATTGGTTGCTTGTCTCATGCACTGAACAAAGATTTCATCTCTCAATTCTTCACGTTCGATTCCTTGACCAATAACATACTGGATCACTTGAAGTTCGCGTTCGTTATTTAGCTCTCCTCGAATATATTTACAAAGATCCTGGGAAAATACCATATATGAATTAAATTAGAAGCAAAACACCACCGTTATTTTTTCGTACTCTAAAAATATTGCACGCAACAACCACATTCTCTGGATCATACATATGAATGTGAGACGATGGAATAGAATTCCCTCGATAGTATGTTATCATCTCATACTTCGGCACAAGGTCTGGAGATTTCTTTCCTTTTCGTGTGAGTGTAGCCATAATTGTACCTTCTGGTGATCGCTCGTGGGCGTTAAAGTAATTTTCAGCAAATTCAAGGATGTCATAATATACATCATCGCTAGAAATATATATATTAGTTGTTGAAATAATTCCAGTAACACTTCACTTCTAACTTACCGGAGAGCGTCCTTTTCTTTTTCAGAAACATCTATTTGTTGCATTTCTTGTAATTTTTTTTCCACTCGGTGTTTCCTTCTTTGCTCTCTTTCAGCATACGGATGACCACCGGTAGAGGAAGCCCTTGAACTAGGTCGGCTGTGTTTTGGAGATGAAGGACTCATTGGGCCAGCTGAAGCTCTTTGTGGACTCGCCGACCGTACAACATTATTGAGAGCTGGACTTTTTGGTCTGAATTTGTGCTGTGATTGAATGGTATTGTTACCATTCTCTTGTATTAGAGAGGATGTCATTGCTTCGTTTACTTCTGGAACTGGTGGAAGCTCTTTGGGTATTACGGCCTCATAGATAGGTTCATCACCCTTTCCTTTACTTGCCTTAATCACATTTGATGGAAGATGGGCGGTCCCATTCATTGTGGGAGGTGGAGGCGGAGGCATTGTTGGTTCAGGCAGTGTAGGTATCCCTTTAGTAGGTGGAGTTTTCATTGGTTTCTCTAATGTCAAACCTTCAATTTCTTGTTGGATTACATTTTCAAGCTGTAGGAAATAATTGAGAATCTTTCTTTGCAATTAAACATAAGAACAGATACCTCCACGTCCAAATCTTGCACTAAATTATCCATCTTTTCGCCAATTTCATTAAGTACTGGGTTGGATGCTGAATTGTTTGGTTGTACTTCACTAAGAAATGCAAATAAGTTATCGAGATCGACGGAATCATTACTTTGCTGGTGTGTTGTTCCAACAGATGGAGCATGTCCATTCATCAGAGGTTGCGTGGGTGGTGGTGGTGGTGCAGGTTGATTCAGTTTGGTGTTTATTTGCTCAGCCATTTGAGATAGCGCAATAATTTCTTCTTGGACCAACCTAAAAATTACAAGTTTTTATTTTTCTATATGACAAAGATAATAGCGGTAGTGTTCATATAAGTTCGGTATATTCACATAATAAAGTAATCTGTGCGAACGTGGAAAAACGCACTCTTGTGTAGGTTCCCTAAGTTAAAATATTGCTAATGGTGTGATGAGAAATATACAGTATGTATTATATGTATATCTACAGCATAACGTGCCTTGATTTTGATTTGCCAGGTGATTGATTTTACATTTTATTTATGATTTGTCTTACCTTAGAGTGTTTGTGACATTTGAAAAAATTAATCGTAAAAAATTATCCAAACAAAAACCTTTTTCCTCAATTTCCCAAAAATGTTTGAAATGACCTGTAGTTTAATTGTGAAACTAAATTCAATACAGCAGGTGCTAACTATGATGAATAGTAAAAATAAATATATATGAGTGATATCATCAAAAAGATATGGTATGTGTGGATTAACGCTGTATAATTCTATTTTTGATTCATTCATTGTAATACTACGTGCACTGCCTTTACTATTTGATATTTCTAGAGTTAAATTTTGAGCCCATTTAATGACATTCAATGTCTACATGCCTGGGTGTTCAGGATATTTCATGTTTCTGGTTCCAGCCGGGGTTTTCTCTAGGGAAATTTTGGTCATCCTGTGATTACTCGTTCATATCATAACATAACATATCACCAAAGTCTGCCAAGTTTTATTAAATTAACTGTCTGAAGTGCTTTTCTATTTCGGATTCCACCATTGAATGCAAGGCTCTCTTCTTTGCTTATTAGAACTTCAATATCATTATGATTCGCTACATTAATCCGCAGTGGATTTTATCCGGCCCAATTATCACGTTCCTCTAGAAGCGCATCATCTCCAAAAGCTCCCAAATCCATATCCATATCGTCAAGTTACCGCAAGTGTGGTTTACTTTTTGCCACCCCTACCAATTGGTAGTTCTAGTGCTACCCTCTCTTCGCATTTACTAATTGCTATATGCTAAATACATTCCTTTGATATTAGAAAAAGGAGAGCCAAACTAAACATAAAAAGGAGAGTCAAACTAAAATAAAACATAAAACTTGATATTAAACCCATCTTAATGCATTGTTAATTCGAAAATTCCAATGGATTGTTCTCAATAGTCTTAAGGTAAAATTCTTCTTCAGACCCTACCTGTTGAAAGAGCAAATACTAGACAAGGAAAAAAATTGTTTTTCTTATACGAAAAGGACTCTAACTAAGGTCTAATATGAGGGAAAATGAGAACGGAAATTTAATGACTATTATTTAAATTTATCCTGAACGAATGGATATTGCACTTCAACAGTATCTTGTAGTTTTCTGTATACCTGAACTATTCAAAACACTGCCGACGGAAATAGATTGAGTGGGTTTTGAGAGAAATTACGTAAGTTTAAACATTTCTGCATCTCAGTGAAAACACCCAATGCAAAATTGCGTGGTAGAAAGAATAGAACCTTGTGACACACCCGTAATAATATCAATCGAGTCGCATGATATTCTGACATTTTTTTAAAAGTAATGCATATCTTAGACAAGAGGAAAATGTTGCGGAAGACGAGGTCGGGAATCATTTACCTGGCAAATGTTGCAAATTAATCCAACGTTTTTATCGTAAAATTTTACTGTCCCAGTGGTTTCTCAAATACAATCAAATGATGTTCTTTACAGGAATCGAACAGGCGCCCACAGAGGAGCAAATGTGCAGCACTATGTCTCAACTAATTTGGCTACAGGCATGGGTAATTAATTTTTGCTAATATTAGATTCAATCAAAAGCCATCAAAGTTTTCCGAGCAACGATTTTAGACTGTCCAAAACTATGGAGGCAACAATCTTAGTCGCTGTCATTTCAAAAAATGTCTATCTCTAAAATAAGGTTTTGAAATTCATTAGCACAATGAGTTGGTTATCTCTAAAAGCGATTCCCTGCAGTACAAAAGCAATGACTTTTGTCTTAAGCTCTTTTATCGCTACTTTAAAGGGAATTTTCCCATTGAAATATCCAATTAAATTCCTTGTAGTTCAAATAAGTACAAGTAATAACAGAAAGACTAGTTAGCTCCTAAGACAAGCAGTGATTGGTTTTTTCCAGACTTTTTCCCGCCAGCATCCATCTTACTCATTCTGTGCTATTAATAATAATAATGAGTTTCCTTTCTTAGAATGGAGCCAAAAAACATTTTCCCATCTTCGAGCTAAGCGTCCCTCATTTCAAAGAAAGGTGTTAAGATTGTGCTCCCCCTCCCCTATAAATTTATTGCTTTTAGCCGAGGCATGACTTTGTACCTTTGAGAGAAAGTGTTCATTACCTATCTTGTTAGCTGACTAGCATTTTCTGTTATTCCCTGATCGATGTTATTTACCTTCAATTTTTGTTCTCTTGGACATAGATCGCAGTTATGTGAGGGAAATATGTGCCGACTTTATCGCTTTGAGGATTGTAGGATTGAATAGACAACACCTGTTTTAGGAACTGAGTTTTCAAGATTCTTTTTTACTTTTTTATTTATGGATTTTCGAATTTTGTGCAAATTTTTTGACCATGCCTTAGCTGGTGATTAGTGATGATGTTAAATATTATTTGGGGAACTGAGGGTACTGAAACCCGCATAATGTGATCTAAATGTGAAAAGTGTAATATGATTTTAAAAAATCGCACAGCAGCTTAGTAAAAAATATTTCTTAAGTATTATAGTATAGTGGAATTCGCAAAAGTTTTTGAAAATGAAGGTGTAGTTTGTTTTTATTCATTTTGTAATATGTATCTTCGTATTTTTGTTTTGGAATTGACAGTGAAAATATGAACGTTTGTTTCCTTCAGTTTAATTAAAGTTTTGACTTGTTTTAATTGGGTTTATACTTTTGTATTTGTGTTAGAAAAATAAGTAAGTATTAAACTTAGTAACTTGAAGGTCCTCCGTATAATTTTCGTAAGCTCAACTTAAATCGCATTTTATGATATTATTTCTAAATTGTGTTTTATATAACTTATACATTTGTAAGTAATAAATAAATGCAAACATAATAAACAATTCGAATAACAAATACAATATTAGTATTGCCCAAGAGTATATACTTATTTAATTAAGAAAAACTACCGAAAACATGCTATTATTAGTGTGATCTGTGCGTGCTAAGTCCTTCTTAAATATGTATTTTAAAAAAGCTTCTGTTGAAGCATGTAAAAAAAAAGATTTTGAAATCTATAATAACAGAGCAGAAATGTAGGATAACGCGCGTGGAAAGGTAGAACTGATAATGAGGTATTTCGGTATAATGGTATACCGTACTTGTACTAGGTACAAACTTTCTAAATTGTCTTTTTTTAAATTTCATCGCGTTCAAAATTTATAAATGTTGACCTAACGATTACGGAAATTAATAAAAATAAAAGAACTCTTATTTTATAAAAGGGAAAATAAGAGTTTGTGAGTCGATTTTATTTTCGCTAACCAATTTTTAATTTTAATCTAGATAACATTAAACAGATTCTCGGAAGTCTCTGGAGATAAAAAACTTGAAATTGTTTCCCCATAGCTGGCACATAATTCCACGTATTCACGTATTTTACAATATTTATATTTTTCAAGATAAAGGAGGTACTGTTTTTTTCCTAATACATATTTTTCGACACTTTGTTGGAAAACAGTGCACAAACATTTTCGAAAACGTAATTCATAGTCGTTTAAATGGAAGCTTATATATACGTAGTGTAGTCCAAGTATTCGTAACCTAGAAGGGTTCGGATTAAAATTTCTTGGAATCGTTTTCCTATCTTGTACCCTTAACCTTTTAGAGAGTATAAAAGCTCCTGATGGAACAATATTCTCAAACAGTTTGAAATAGTGATTCGAATAGTGAAGTGATCTTGCCTAGAAAAGTGAAAATGTCAAAAATTGAATACCGTACTGTAATAAAATTTTTAAGAAAAGATGGATTAACGCTAACATAGATCAAAGAGAGGATGGATTGTGTATATGAAGAATCTTCACCATCATTTTTGATGGTTAAACATTGGCCAAAGCATTTTTACTGGGGACGGGAGTAAATTGAAGATTATCCGCACTATGGAGGGCCGATAACGATAGTTACGCAGGATAACGTGTACTTGGCCATGAAAGTTGATCTGACGGATCAGCGGTTAAAAGCCAAGGAAATCGTAAAACAAACCGGTATATCGAAAACAAGTGTCCTCTGGATTCTCCATGAGCATTTGGATATGGCAAAAATCAGCGTAAGATGGGTACCGCGAATTCTTTCCTCAGTGCAGAAAGTACAGCGAATTGAGTTCTGTCAGCAATTTTTGGAGTTGCTGGACGACGTAGATTGTGACAGTTGATGAAACCATCAAAAAGTTGAGAGAGTTTGATCAGTTTAAATTTCAGTATATCGAATACATACATAAAGTAGATTTTATATATTGCCTTATAAATTTAGAAATTAGAAATATTTTTTGTCACTTTCTAAATATTTTCAAATTGCAAATGTTTTATTCCGCAACGGAACAACTATCGTTATGAAAGACTTAAGTAGTTTGAATACGATGTCTGAAGGACATTAGTGGGTAATGAACTATTATTGACCAGGGAGATCGGAGAGGTTTTGCGTTAGTTATGCGACAATAGAAAACCCACTTGAACAAGCTTGGCCTTGTCTATAAGTGGATCCCCCGTAACTTAAGCGAAAAAATCTCATAGATTGAATTTCACAGCTCGGCAGCAATACGAACCTTTCTTGAAAAATGGTGACGAGGATCGGATTGTGTATAAAAATGTGTAGGCTTTAAAGGCAAAGCAGAAGCTACAGACTTGGGTATGAGAATTTACCCCACTATCCTTACTCATCTAATCTGGCACTATCTGACTATCATCTGATACTGTCAATGCATAACCTTCTTAATAGAAAAGAATTCCAAAATTTTCAGGGTGTTGGAATTTAGTGACAGACTTCTTAGTTTCGAAGGATATGGATTTCTTTAGGGGCGTAAATGAACTAGTTAATAGATGGAGGAAACTGACAAAACTCTCTTACCAACCTAATATTTGAATCACTGCATTCGGAACAATTAAGAAAAAGGAGGTATACCCAAAGAAATGTAGACTGATGAAAAGAGACAAGTTTATTCCTCATGTTTTTTTTTCTAAATAATCTTACACTAGTTACTTGTTTACCCAAGAAAAACAAAACATTGAATTGTGGCAATTGTGAAATTAGATGCCACTTTTTATATTTCTAAATAGCTACTATATTGGAAAAAATCCATTTTATTGTTATATCTGACTTAACACGCACTTTTATTACATTATACTCTTACTCACAGCACAAGGCATAATATCAAAACAATACTTTTCCAGTTGTGGTGTAAAATGTTTAGACCCAAAAAGAAAATTCTTCAACAATCATGCAATTCATTCCACAAAATTTAGAGAAAAGGTCGATACTATAGGTTCAAAGTGCAACCAATAAAATATTTTGCAAAAACATAACGGCATTCAATGTTCACTTACCCTCC
>QYTT01088038.1:0-10347 GCA_006980735.1 Dasypogon diadema | reverse complement strand
TTAGAGTGTTTGTGACATTTGAAAAAATTAATCGCAAAAAATTACCCAAACAAAAACCTCTTTCCTCAATTTCCCAAAAATGTTTGAAATGACCTGTAGTTTAATTGTGAAACTAAATTCAATAAAGGAGGTGCAAACTATGATGAATAGTAAAAATAAATCTATATGAGTGATATCATCAAAAAGATATGGTATGTATGTGTGGATTAACGCTGTATAATTCTATTTTTGATTCATTCATTGTAATACTACGTGCACTGCCTTTACTATTTTATATTTCTAGAGTTCAATTTTGAGCCCATTTAATGACATTCAATGTCTACACGTCCGAGTGTTCAGGGTGTTTCATGTTTCTGGTTCTAGCCGGAGTTTTCTTTAAGAAAATTTTGGTCATCCTGTGATTGTTCGTTCTAGACAGATCACCAAAGTCTGCCAGTTATTAAATTAACTGTCTTAAGTGCCCTATTTCGGACTACACCCAAAATGGAACGCAAGGCTCTCTTCTTTGCTTATTAGAACTTCATAAAAAAAAAACTTCAAACATCATTATAATTCGCTACACTAATCCGCAGTGGATTTTATCCGGCCTAATGCCACCACTACCATTTGGTAGTTCTAGTGCTACACACTCTTCGCATTTACTAATTGCTATATACATTCCTTTGATATTAGAAAAAAATTATTAAACCCATCTTAATGCACTGTTAATTCTAAAATTCCAATAGATTGTTCCCAATAGTCTCAAGGTAAATTTCTTCTTCAGACCCCATCTGTTGAAAGAGCAAATACTAAACAAGGAAAAAAATTGTTTTTCTCATATGAAAAGGGCTCCACCTAAGGTAGCCAGATACAATTTTTTAAATGGAGCACAACGATCTTGAAAATTCCGAATTTTGGAAGACATTGGAGGACAGTCAATCCTCAGTTTAGAGAACCTTGAAAAGATAAGCATTGAATTTGAAAATAAGTTTTTTATTAATTTCAAAGTCCTAGATTCAAGCCAAAAGTACCATCATTTGTATTTAAATATTCGTTAAATTTTCTGGGTCTGGATTAATTTTGTTTGCAACATGGTTGAGTAAATTCGAGAAATACTTTGTTGTGAACATATTTGGAGTGAATATCATTAGTCGTTATATGTCCTTCCAAAAAATGTAGGACATTTTGGAAACGTATGGAATGGAGGAAATTTTATGGTTAATTTTTCTGTGGAGGACAATTCTTCAATTGGAGGACATTTGGCTACCCTAACTCCAACCGAGGTCTAATATGAGGGAAAATGTGAACGGAAATTTAATGATTATTATTTAAATTTATCCTGAACGAATGGATATTGCACTTCAGGCTTCAGCAGTATCTTGTAGTTTTCTGTATACCTAAACTATTCAAAACACTGCCGACGGAAATAGATTGAGTGGGTTTTGAGATTAGTTTTAAAGAAAAGGGATAGCACAGGGTATTAGCAGTATTGTAGATGTTACGATTCTAATCTTTCTACCCCAAATAAGAAATTCTGATATATTGTGATTTTGATTGTAGCATTCTATAGTGGAATTTGGTTCCTCATGCAAATGAATATGTAAAATTAAGAGTACAGCTATCGACGAAATTGAAGGTTGGTTAACTAACTAAAATAAAGGCCTTTTTCAGAAGGTTACAACCTGCGCACGGGGTTCACGTCTGTATTCTAGTACAAATTTGCAAAGGCATTGTGTTGATGCCTACAAGTTTGCACAGGAAACATGCAAAACTGTGGAAGAGTTTAAAAGTATTTGCTTTATTGATAATAAAGCAGAACAGGCTAAAGAGCTATTTAGTGCCCTTTAGTCCTATGTGTTGTAAAATTAATATGACTTTGTGTAAATTTGCGCTATTACCATGTAATCAACTTATGGCAGCTCTCGGTTTTGACGTATACGATACATAAAATTCAGGATGACGGATTACGTTCAAAATATTTTCGCAGACAACTGGAGCAAATGACTTTCATTCTCTTGCACAAAGGTAAATTTGCATGTTTGGGGGTCACAGGCGCATGCAATCTGCATCTCAGTGAAAACACCCAATGCAAAATTGCGTGGTAGAAAGAATAGAGCCTTGTGACACACCATAATAATATCAATCGGATCGAATCGTAATTCGGACTTTTTTTTTTAAAGAGATTGTATATCTTAGGCGATAGAAAAATTTCGGGGAAGACGAGGTTGGGAATTATTTACCTGGCAAATATTGCAAATTAATCCAACGTTTTTATCATGAAATTGTACTGTCCCAATGATTTCTCAAATACAAATCTCGGCAGTAGAATTGTTTGAGTACTACTGGTACTCAAATAAATCATGATGTTCTTTGTAGGAATCGAATAGGCGCCTACAGAGGAGCAAATGTGCAGAGTTATGCCTCAACTAATTTGGCTACCGGCGTCGGTAATTAATATAACACAAAATGGTCAAAAAAATGTCCAATTAATTTTAAACGCGAAATATCAAGAACTTTTGTTTTAATTTTTGCTAATATTAGATTCAATCAGAAGCCATCAAAATTTTCCGAGCAACGAATGTAATGAAGAATATTTCGAAGGGAGAAGGATCTCTAAAATAAGGTTTTGAAGTTCATTAGCACAATGAGTTGGTTATCTCTGCAGTACAAAATCAATGACTCTTGTCTTAAGCTCTTTTATCGCCACTTCAATGGGAATTTTCCCATTGAAATATCCAATTAAATTCCTTGTAGTTTAAATAAGCACAACAAGTAATAACAGAAAGACTAGTCAGCTCCTAAGATAAGCAGTGATTGGTTTTTTCAGACTTTTTGCCCGACAGCATTCATCTTACTCATTCTGTGCTATTAATAATAATAATAGTGAGTTTCCTTTCTTAGAATGGAGCCAAGAAACATTTACCCATCTTCGAACTAAGCGTTCACTCATTTCAAACAAATGTTTTAAGATTGGGCTCCGCTATAAATCTATTGCTCTTAGGCGAGGGACGACTTTGGACCCTCGAGAGAAAGCTTTCATTGCCTATCTTATTAGCTGACTAGCATCTCCTGTTATTCCTTGATCGATGTTATTGCCTTCAATTTTTATTCCTTAGGGCTTTGAGCAAACGTTTGTAACGCATCGCTTTGGGGATTGTAAGAATTGAAGAGACAACGCCTGTATTACTAACTGAGTTTTTGAGATTCTTTCCTACTTTTTTATTTATGGATTTTCGAATTTTGTATAAATATTTTGACCATGCCTTAGCTGGTGATTAGTAATAATGAATATTATCTGGGAAACTGAGGATACTCAAACCCGCATAATGTGATCTAAATGTCAAAAGTGTAATATGATTTTAAAAAATCGCACAACAGCTCAGTTTAAAAGATTTCTTAAGTATTATAGTATAGTGGAATTCGCAAAAGTTTTTGAAAATGAAGGTGTAGTTTGTTTGTAGTCATTTTGCAATATGTATATTTGTATTTTTATTTTGGAATTGACGATGAAAATATGAACGTTTGTTTCCTTCAGTTTAATTAAAGTTTTGACTTGTTTTAATTGGGTTTATACTTTTGTATTTGTGTTAGGAAAATAAGTAAATATTAAACTTAGTAACTTGAAGGTCCTCCGTATAATTTTCGTAAGCTCAACTTAAATCGCATTTTATTATTTCTAACTTGTGTTTTATATAACTCATACATTTGTAAGTAATAAATAAATGCAAACATAATAAACAATTTGAATAACAAATACAATATAAGTATTGCACAAGAGTATATACTTATCTAATTAAGAAAAACTACCGAAAACATGCTATTATCAGTGTGATCTGTACGTGCTAAGTCCTTCTTAAATATGTATTTTAAAAAAACTTCTGTTGAAGCATGTAAAAAAAAGATTTTGAAGTCTATAATAACAGAGCAGAAATGTAAAACTTGATTAAATTAAAGGTAAGAACTTAATAGAGTTAATTGGTCCTATCTTAGCTTACTGAAATTTAAAACTGTATTCTTAAATAAAAGAAAAACTCAGACAAAAGCAGTAAAGCGTAATAACTATATTCTAAATTCCACCAGGAGTCGATTCTTTTTTGTCAAAGAAGTTCCCAAAAATTTCACCACCGAATAGGTATTGCTTAATTTACTTCATTTACGGGGAAAACACTTGAAATAGTTTTCGTCGCTCTTCAGTGAAGAAGGACTATTTATAACAAAAATATGAATTTATTATTGAAATAATTCCAATTTTACACCTTCTTCAGCTTCACGGACATAAAGAGGAAAACATTGCTTTTACTCAGAATTTCATAGGATAACGCGCGTGTAAAGATAGAACTGATACTGAGGTATTTCGGTACAATAGTATACCGTACTTGTACTACGTACAAACTTTCTTTTCTTTTCGTAAAAGGATCGTAAAGTAAAAAAGGATAAAATAAACTTTGAAGTACTCTTTCAAAATCTACAAAGATTATAAATTCTAAATTCACTTTTTTTTTAATTTCATCGCGTTCAAAATTAATAAATGTTAGGTCGACATTTCTAATTAAGGAAATTAATGAAAATAAAATAACTCTCATTTTATAAAAGGGAAAATAAAAGTTTGTGAATCGATTTTATTTTCGCTAACCAATTTTTAATTTTAATCTAGATAACATTAAACATATTCTCGGAAGTCTCTGGAGACGAAAAACTTGAAATTGTTTCCCCATAGCTGGCACATAACTTCACATATTCGCATATTTTTCAATATTTATATTTTTCAAGATAAAGAATGTACTGTTTTTTTCTTAATACATATTTTTCGATACTTTGTTAGAAGAAAACAGTGCACAAACATTTTCAAATGCGTAATTCATAGTCGTTTAAATGAAAGCTTATATATACGTAGTGTAGTCCAAGTATTTGTAACCTAGAAGGGTTTGTATTAAAATTCCTGATAACCCTTAACCTTTTAGAGGGTACAAAAGCCCCTGATGGGACAATATTCTCAAACAGTTTGAAATAGTGATTCGAAAAGTGAAGTGATCTTGCCAGAAAAGTGAAAATCGAATACGGTGCTGTAATAAAATTTTTAAGAAAATATGGATTAAAGCCAACGGAGATCAAAATAAGAATCGTCACCATCATTTTTGATGGTTAAACATTGGCCAAAGCATTTTTACTGGGGACGGGAGTCAATTGAAGATTATCTGCACTATGGAGGGCCGATAACGATAGTTAAGCAGGATAACGTGGACTTGGCCATAAAAGTTGATCTGACGGACCAGCGGTTAAAGGCTAAGGAAATCGCAAAACAAGCCGGCATATCGAAAACAAGTGTTCTCCGTATTCTCCATGAGCATTTGGGTATGGCAAAAATCAACGCAAGATGGGTACTGTTCTGTTTTTGGATCATCTAAAGTTGAAGTACTTAAGGTTCAAATATGATTTGCAAAATCCAGGACAGGTAAGTATCTTCATAACGGTGTCTTAAGGACATTAGTGGGTAATGAACCATTATTGACTAGGGAGATCGGAGAGAGGTTTTGCGTTAGTTATGCAACAATAGAAAATCCACTTGAACAAGCTTGGCCTTGACTATAAGTGGATCCCCCGTAACTTAAGCGAAAAAATCTCATAAATTAAATCTCGCATCTCGGCAACAATACGAACCTTTCTTGAAAAATGGTGACGAGGATCGGATTGTGTATAAAAATGTAGTCCGAAAAAAGCCAAGGTAATGCCAGGAAGTTCAACTCTTATCCTTGCGAAAGTCAATTTGCACCAGCAAAAGCTGATAATTTGCATCTGATTGGGATTGGGACAAACTGCCAAAGCAGTTTTCTACAGTGATCAGTTAACCCGCTTAGATACAAAAATAAGCGAATTTCATCCAGCACAATATAGTATAATCGAAAAGTTTTTGACATGACAATGCCAGACTTTATGAGGCTTTAAAGGCAAGACAGAAGCTACAGACTTGGGTATGAAGTTTTACCCCACCATCCTTACCCATCTGATCTGCACTATCTGACTATCATCTACTACTCTCAATGCAGAACCTTCTTAATAGAAAAGAATTCCAAAATTTTCAGGGTGTTGGAATTCAGTGACAGACTTCTTAGCTTCGAAGGATAGGGGTTTCTTTATATCCGTTAGTTAATAGATGGAGCAAACTGACAAAACTTTCTTACCAATCTAATATTTGAACCACTGCATTCGGAACAATTAAGAAAAAGGAGGTATACCCAAAGAAATGTAGACAGATGAAAAGAGAAAAGTTTATTCCTCATGTTTTGAATTTTTAAATAATTTTACACTAGTTACTTGTTTACCCAAGAAAAACAAAACATTGAATTGTGGTAATTGTGAAATTTATCAATGGAAATTAGATGCTATTTTTATATTTCTAAATAGCTACTATATTGGAAAAATCCAATTTATTGTTATAACTGACTTAACACGCACTTTTATTACATTATACTCTTACTCACAGCACAAGGCATAATATTAAAACGATACTTTTTCAGTTGTGGTGTAAAATGTTTAGACCCAAAAAGAAAATTCTTCAACAATCATGCAATTCATTCCACAAAATTGAGAGAAAAGGTCGATACTATAGGTTCAAAGTGCAACCAATAAAATATTTTGCAAAAACATAACGGCATTCAATGTTCACTTACCCTCCACGATCATCGTCGACACTTCCAATACTCTGCATGCTTCAAAATTAAAATCGGTTTTGTAATATTTTTAGCATTAAGACTAAACACAAAATTTTTTCCACGGAAAAAGCTTTCTTTATGACAAACTAAAAACTACTTTAGAGAGAAATCATCTTAAAAAGCTATGGAGCCACAAATTAAAGGGTAAACTACATGAAGTATGCACTAAAATTATTAAGCCACATGAGACATTTTTCAAAGTAAAATAAACTACTTTCGTGATGCTAATGATTTTTAAAATAATATTTCTTCTTTGTGAATTAAAATAAAGAAAAACATAAAATGTTATAATTAAATACCTTTCACATTCCTCAATTGCCTTTCGTTCCTCTTCTGAATTTTTCGCTTCCTGTTCGCGTTTCTTACGTTCTGCCTCAAGCCTCTCGCGCTTCCTCATTTCTTCATCAACTCGACGCATCTCTCTTAGTGCAGCCGCAACCTTACAAACAGGACCATTAGTATTAACATTTTAGTTATTAGGAAAAAAAACCGCCAACCTCTCGTGCAAAAACGCCTCTCAAATGACTTTGAATAACTATAGCTGCTCGGCGTTTCCTCAAGAATTCGATCCTTAGCTTCCAACCCTTATAGGCGTGTTGTATTTTGAGCGCAGCAGATCTTATATTTTTGTATTTCCTCTCAGCTATGTACCTCTTCCAGCTTCTTTGTAAAATTAACGCCTTTGCATTTATTATCTGATTTCGTGTGTCTTCTAATGGTTCGTGGGCTCTACTTCGCAGGAACACTTTCGTTTTACCAATTTGCCACTCAGTGTCAGGAACCTTAAGTTCTTTTATCACAGCCGTAACTTGTTCACGAGTCGATTGAATACCCTTACGCTTTGTTAAGCACTGGTACTTCGATACGAAGTCATCAAATGTTAAGTGAACGGGGTAGCCCTCGCGACGTATACGAATTATATCTAACATACCTAAATACCTAAGTTGGTCTAAGACTAGTTGATCATTATAATCATTTGGTAATTTGTGCGCATTTGGCTTTATGCAACGAACGTACCTACAAGATTTTATTTGCATTTCAATGGCTTAATATTAGAAATGTGCGTTACCATGGATTGGTACTTTGCAAGACATCTACCAGGGCCTGCAATTGAAAACGAAAAGTGTCACTCACTGTTAGCTTTCCCTTTGAAGTGCCCCTTTGTACTGTGTTTACAGTACTAGAAATTTGATGTTGTGTCTGTATTGACAGAAGATCCTAAAAGAATTCACATTTAACTTAGAGCTTATTCTGAGATCAAGTATTTACCTGATAGGAAGAAAGTTCTTGTACAAAAGTGTTGTTACTCCTACTCATAAAGTCGAACAGAACATCTTGCTGAACGTCACGATTTTTATCCACAAATCCCTTTACAGTGTAAAGGACACAGCCTGCATAATGCTTTATACCGAATTCACTTTCCCAATGACGACGGTCAGCACCTTTTACATATCTGGGATTTGTTTCGAATTCGGCATGCAAATTCGTGAGATACGCAAGATCAGATCCCTTTGGCATATGACACTGTTCTGTTAACAATTTTAATATACATCGTGGTGGTTTCTCTATCAATTCCAAGCAAAGTGTGTTATCTGTAAATTCTATGTGCGAGAATTTTATCTCTTCTTGTTTGTACTGAAAAGAAAAGTATTATGTTAATAATGAATAATATTACATTATATACTATATTAAAGCTGTTCATGCCCTAACATTTCAATTATGATGCTTTGGGAACGTATTTACTTCAGGACTAATAATATGTCATTCAATCTCACAAATAATTTCTTTAAAATAACTTTTTCATAAAAGTAAAATATTTATATCATTTTTGGTGACTAGAGAAGTAGGGAAACAAAAAACCAGTCCGTTTGTTTTTTTGTTTAAAACAGTTTCTTTCGATAAAATAAGGCTTTTTTTAGTTTTCTGGTTTTATGGGTGAAAAATATGAACTTTTTTACTGCGTATTTTAAATCTTTATAGTCCCTAAAATATCCTTCTGAAAGTTTTTACAAAAATTTTCAGTGTGAGCAGGGAAAAAGATTCAGGTTCAAGTAGCACGTACAGGTAGAAAAGCTGTGTAGGCGACCCTTCTCAAAATATTTACTTGACCGTTTCAAACAAACAAGATGTAATTTTCGTATAAATTTTGATTTGAAAACTCCTATAAATGAAGAAGTTTTAATGGCTTGAATTCATATTTAATCGACGGTTGTTTGTCAGTGAAGAAGCGTGTCGTGCAGAAATATTTTGAAGGTCTGAGGAAAAATATGATGTCAGATACACTACTTACATGGAAGATGGTGATGACAAAAATATAAAGCTATCTTGACATTGCAACCCTATGACGAGGATACAGTTGTGAGGAGAAAGGAGTGCATTGTCCACGTGTCTAAAAGAATGGATATCCGATTGTGCAATGTCAAAAAGCAGTACAGAAGAATCAGAGGACACAGATCTGGTAAACTGACTGGAAAAGTTATTGAAAATCTCACCAGCTATTTATGGACTTGGAATTCGGAGGAGTTCAAATTCAGTGGTGAATATGAAGAATGATATTTGGGACACTTTTTATCACGTAAGTTCGTCGGACACGAAGCCCAACTTTGCCTGGCGGTAGAAAACTACTGATGCAAATGGCGTTAAGCGGAAACCAACGAGACTTTAGGAGCCTTCAACCATTTGAAGCCACCACTGTCACAAGAAGTTTTACAAGTTGTCAAGCCAATTTATGAAATTCTGTCATCATAGGATTTATTAGAATGCTGCCTCGGAGCACACACTTAAAACAATACTGAAAGTTTGAACTCGCTGACTTTGGCTTTCGCTCCGAAACATCTTAACTGCGGCCCTAAAATCGTCACAATCGCAACGTATTTGGCTATTGCTATTTTTAAAGAAGAATTTCGAGTTGTACTTCAAATTTATTGGGGATTCAAATCGGCCTGGTGACAAATGACTTCGCATCCATGACGGACACGGACAGTTTGGGCGACTAAATGTACATATATTTTGTGAATTCCATCTAAAGTCCTAAAAAATATATCAATAACGCTTAATAACACTTTAGTAACATTTTTGTTTGGAAAAAGAGTACAAAGGCCTAGCCTTAAAAGTACTTTGCTTAAGCATTAGTAATCTAAATTTATAAAAAAATTAACAAAAATTAAAAATAAAGTAGGGAAGGAGAGAAAAAAGAAATCTTGAGCTTAATATTAAATCATGAACCTCCTATACATTTTTCAGAATTGCAGATTTAACCCTTTTTTTTATTATAATATCGTGTAGAGAGGTATGTCTTTTAGTTGCATTTTTAAACACCCCCTCGCCCTGCAACTTCCACATTTTATTGTAATATCGTATAGAGGTGATCTTTTTATTTCTTTTGAACCACACACGTACCAATATCCTGTCTAGTTCCCAAGACATCAGCCGTTTCACCTTTCAACACCCCCTCACCCATCGTTTCTGCACTTTATTGTAGTATCGTGTCGCGACCTTCTCCTTCCTCCACACATGTACTGATATTTTATCTAGTTCTCGAGATATCAGTCCTCTCGGCTTTGAATTACACTCAAGGCGAGGGGGTATTAATCTCGCCGTTCATCATTCAACAAATAATTTTTCTGCGTGAATAGCTAAAACTTGTAATGACGCTCTG
>QYTT01088037.1:63431-78441 GCA_006980735.1 Dasypogon diadema | reverse complement strand
TTCAACTGCTGATAGTCTGTAACGATTACTGCGACATTGTTCGCAACAAACTGTCATAAGAGGCGTTGTAGAGGTACGATCCCAGGACTGATCTCTGAGCCGACTCCGACGTGATTGGTTTTTTCAGAGTACTTCTCTGGTCTCATAGAGGAAGGCAGCCTTTTCTGAGTTATTCATCCACAATTTGCAAAAAGTACCCTGAAACATGGAATATGCGACCAAGCGATTCTAGCATGCGACGTGTAGTTCAGATCTACTATGAGCTACAAATCTAACTATAGAGAAATGTAAAGGAACTGGAAAAATATCACTTGCTCCTGTACTCTTATAAGTTATATAATGGAAGGAAATAACATGCCATTTTGCTTTTCGTGAATATATAGAAAAAAATAACATAGAGCAATTATAAAATTTTAAACATGATCGATTTAGCTTGTTCGATTTGCAAACACAAACATTTTCCCCCATTGTCGAATAACAGAAAATTTCACACTTAAATCACGATGACTCGTTGAGAATTAGGTGACCAAACATAAATTTTAGGAAAAGCTTCTTCCGTTTACATGATGAGCTCAAATTGTAATGTGCAAGTCAAACACGTAATGATTACGTCAGGGGAATCCCTGCCACACGTACAAAATAAAGATATCATTAGACATTATGTCAGTCATGAAGATCGGAACTTACCTGCTGGAAAACGGTTTTCACACCCCCACATCAATTCTTAGAAGGTCATAATTTTAGCACTACGAGCTTTTTGTTGCACCGAATTATACTGGCAGATTGTTGCTTATTAATATGTAAACTCTTTAGTAATTAGAAGAGCAAATAACCTGGAACGAACAGAAATCAGTATGCTTTTTATAGAATCACTGATGTCAGGTAAATTACATTTCAGGATGACTTAACAACAAATTTGACATGGTTAAGTTTCCAAGTATGCTAGGCCTAACCATTTCAAACTCTTTTGCTTTTTCACAGAAATTGTACGCTTGAATTGATACTTCTGTAAAAAGAATTCAAAATGTTCACGAGTATCTGAAAATTAAAGTGATATGTATGACGTGGTGGAGCGAAAATGGCAACGGATAGTTAAGTCTCAAATGAAGTTTGGTTTAATTCTTTAAAGCATTTTCATATTCTTTTAGAATTTAACATATATATATAAGTATTATAAATAAAGAGTAGCAATTTATAAGACCAGAACAGATATGCCAAAACATGGCTACCTCAAATTAAATATATGTCACTTCTAATGGAAAATGCGCTAACGTCTCTTGTCATTTTGAATATTTGTTTATAGGTTATGCATCCCATGCTGCCAGTGTCGCAACCTGTGATAATCGTCCTCTTGCTAGGCTAGGCAATCACATACAATGTACCACGCGATCTCAATATCCTCCAGGCACAGTCGTTTCTTGAAGTGATATCCAAAACTCCCGGGTACAATAGTTCCTCGCTTCATGTTTAGGACTTTTCTTCTGGATGTTCCACATGAGAGCCTCATTGCTTTCTTAACCTGCCGATAGGTTGTCATATTTTCCTGCCAATTTGTGTGTTCTTTCATGACCTGTTTCTTGATCAGGACCTTCACAACATCTTCCCCAATGGCGGAATATGATTCTGGGCTTTGTAACTCCATAACTGGTCCCATATTTTGCTAAGCGTAGGCTTTTATAAAAAAAACAATTTGACCTGCTATATAAGCAACAAACGATCATATTATCCTCGGTAGAACATCTATGACAATATTATATTAACTATCATAAAAGCCTTGTAATCTATGACTATTTTCTCGTTTGATTAACTTAAGGCTTTTGGTACCTACTGCACCCTCTTCACTCGTTTGTCTTCTCACTCAGATCTGTTAATGCAGCAGGGCACCTTTATAGCGTAAGCGTAAGCATTAGGAAAATGTATAGTTTACCTACCCTCAAAAATTAGGACGCTCTGTCTCTTTTTATGATAAGGTACGAAGTTATTCCGTAGCTAAAGCGAAAATCTATGATGTGGTGAATTAGTGCTCTTCTAGATATTTAGTGGATTGATATTTGTCTGAAGTATTTAATCGATAAAATGCCAGTAACCATAAGAGCTATATGTCCTGAGAAATGTTATGAGCGGTGACTGCCAGGGGGGGGAATAGTTAAGATCTTTACAACTAAAGGCGTTGGAAGACTTTGGATAAGGTAAACATTTTTTTCGTCAACATGTGTGCTGCAACAAAAGACCTCCGTTTCATTATTCTGAAGAAGTGGGCGGACAGTGCGACACAAAATTTCTTCCTACCGTTGGACGTATCCTTCAAACAAGTCCTGGGGTCCTTAAACCAATTTTGGAGAAAAGTCATTTATTATTGGACCAAAATTAATTAATGATAATTCCTAACCACTTAATTGTTGCAGTTTCGAATAGTTTCTAGTGATTATTTCATTGCCAATAAAAAAAATGATTATTGATAGACGAAGTTGGAATTCGAATTCAGGACATTGTAAATCAAGATTTACCACTTTATCGAACCAAACGTTGTGCACTGCAGAGATGTAAGTGATCATATTTCCCTGCATCTGCATCTGTAACACAAAATCTTCAAGATACAATTCATTAAGCGATCACTTCTTTTTGACCCCGACGATATACAGGCATAAGAGAATGGAATTCATTTCTCGTATTCTCTTTACTTCAACTAGGACATAAAATATGCATAAGAGAGGAATTAATTCTATTTGTTTTAAAATTAACATCGAGGAGGGAATCGGTCTGCGGTTTTTAACATCCCCAATAATACTTTGTGGCTAAAGAATTTACTTGACGCGCTTCTTAAACAGGCTTCGTGAATTATTAATCTGGTCATTGGTCAGAGCGATGAAAAGCAAGCAACAAAAATGAAAAGAACGTCCGCAGGCCGGTGCCACAGTAAACGTACAAACCGGAAAGAGAAGGCCGCCTAAGATGATCTATGCATGCCTGAAAATATTCCAACGACCACTTGAAACTTGTGGATTCAGCACTCCTCATATTCAACAGCAACAGGTGTATAGAGCTAGAGTGATGAATCAGTGTCCATATTCAATTAGGCTAGAGAGAAAATAGAATATCTAAAACCTGGTCCACGACAGGTTGATCCGTGTACCAGTTCACCTGGCTCGAGGTGTCAATGATATTCCCGTACGTTCACTTGCCGCCAATATTGTGATTGTAGCAAACATTGCGCTACGGCTGGGTGGCCACCACACGGCTGACTATCGTTTTTGGCATTTCCGGAATTAAATTGCTTCAAAGAGTTAACTGGTGGCGGAAAAGTATGCTTTCAGGAGAGAAAAATTAAATGAAATTCACAGTTCAATATGTGATTGGGTTATGTAACTAGCGTAGGAGAATAAAAACATTTAAATAAATTAGGTGAAGGTGTTCTGGACAAGATATTTTTACATCCTTCTAGAAGTTAGCTAGTCGAACATCGAGAATATTACAGAGATACAAAATAAACTAGAAAAACAAATGGATCAGAACGTGGATATTATTTTAATGCAAGTGTGAGCCGATTAAGATAAAATGAAATGTTATGAAATTATCCTACAAAATTATGTAAGGAAAAGGGGTAATTACTGTACTAGTTTTTCTTTGATATCAAGGTCTAATGTGACCACGGCTCTCCACATCATCTGCACACTTCAAAGTTATAACAATATAAGAATAACAATACTTCCACTTTTCAACATTTTTCACTAGTTTTTAAGGACTAAAACAAAAAATTAATGTTTACTTGTTTCTTTTTTCAGGTGGTCAATCCACTATTGCACTAAGGTAAGCAAAAAAAACAATCTCACGTTTTATATAATATGAGCAACAGTTGACTTTTTTAATAGAACACACAGTTGCAGCATTTCAAAATAAATGTGGCCTCATCAGTTATGGGCGAATAATTTTTAAAAATACATTTTAGTACGATCTTATTTATATAGGTTTTCATCATTGTATATATTCAGTATGCTGACTAACCTTAACGAGCTACCCTTTGATCCACACACTATTCTACTTTCGCTTTTTTTATCTATTCTTCTTCTTCAACCTGTTTCCAGGTTATCATCTGCATAGCCAATGTCTTGAATCCCTGCTCCTTCGAGCCTTGAAAATAAGAAGCCAACTGTGATATTGCACACGAAAAGAGACAGCACTCCTCGTCTCCCTGTGGACATCATATGGATAATGATTGCTCTGTTTCTCAAAGTGCCTTTCGTCCATCTCACCACCACCGGACTAATCCCAAGTAGCCAAAGCAATGCTTACTGTATTCAGTTCCTCGTCATCCACTCTCATCAGCTATTGGTCTACATTTAGGGATACCCCTTCAGTGTGGTATACTCAAAGTAGTCCACCAGCATTGTTTCCGTTGTTTTCAAAAGGAATGAAAGCAGACTGACTAGCCTAATGGATTTCGAGTCGAGTCGAGTAATCCCAGTTCCTTAGTTTTAGTATAGAGAAGATCAACGCGAAATGGAATCCTAATCATCCGATGAAATAAAAGGACATGCTTCCCGGAATGCGTTATTCATAGCTGATGTTATTACCTCCAGCTGTGATTCCGCACTTGTTATGGTCTTAGGTGTCTTCGTCACCTTCTCCTTCAGATTGCTCTCCTACACATGGGTGCCCTTCGTCTTACCCGTGTTTCGTAGAATCCTTGCAAGTTTCATATCTAGCCTTCTACTGGATCCATATTCCACCCCAAATTGTACAAGGATATCCAACCCATCATCCTCCAACATTTCTGCCTTTCCGAAATTTGCTATTGCATACGACCGCGTCAATTACCTCCTTCTGAAAGTTGGCTCTGTTCTCTTATTTATAAAATTCAGGTTTCTTAAAACCACCAATTCGAGTAGAGCTTCACCTCGAGGTTTTCATCCGTGCTACCCCACACTATATTGTGTGAGTTTGTATCGCATCTAATGATCAGTTCTGTACTTTCTCTATAGCATACTCGATTTTCCAGCTCCGATGCTGTCCTACAGTTATGAAGACTGAGTTGTCAGACTTTTAAATGGTGGTATAGGCCCTGAATCTTGAATATGTCTTCCATATCAAATTTTAACTTGTCCGTTGTCGATACGATGCATCCCCCTATACCACTACGCAATTACCGACGTCACCATTGTTGTCCTTCTGTTGACCTTTCATCTTGGCAATAAATGCTCCCCTAAGACTCTATAGGGCTTAGCCAATTTGTACCTGCGGTGCATAAACTTCTTTTTTGTCCATTGCCATATTTGATCTTGGTCCGATCTTTCAGTAATAATCTGTTCAACATAGAAAACTTTACTGCCAATCCATCTGTATTTCACTAAGGTCTTCCTGCTCTCCCAGCACATCCGAGAAGAATGTGGATAATAAATTATGTATTCTTTTCTGGCATTAGGTCTCTTGGAGAATATTTGAATTTTGTTTATCACAATTGATGTAAGCTTCATCTATACACCAGTGGTATAAGTCAGTTATTTTTCTGCACACAGTACAGTTTAGGCGGAGAGGAATTAGGGAAGAGTTATAGATTTGGAAGTTTTAACCTGACAAATGTTGCAAGTGAACCACGATTTTTGGCATGAAATTACTGTGCAACATCCCAGTGGCTTCTCAAGTACAATTCTCGTCTAGAGTTGCCCCAACCACTGGTATCCAGATATATCGCCACGCCCCGTGCAGGATTTGAATCCACGCCAACAGAGGAGGAAATCTGCAGACGAGTGCCTCAGCCCTCTCGGCGACCAGCGTCGGTATACTAATTTTGAGCGTTTTTTCAAAGAAGTAAAGGCGAACTTACAACATTAAGGAAGAAAAATTCAATATACTTTATTTACATTATTTCAATTGCCATGTTGTAATTTTTGCTGCAGCCAAATTTGTTCAGTGTTCTAGTACCACTATATTGCGTGCATGAAGTATTACAAAATGAAGAATCAGTATGATATTTTATCAGAACAGTGCCAATGTAAAAAGCGATAAGATGTAACGAGTATTATATTAGTGTTACCGGAAATTGGTATCAAAAGTTATAATTTTGCATTAAAATATTTAAACTTTTTCCTTTATTCTGTCTAAAGTAGCTAACGTATTATTTTCTGCTTCTGTCCATAAACTGGGATTACATTCTGATTTGGGTCTGGTATTAGCACAAAACCGTCTTAAATAGTTAAAGAGGAAGCTTAGAATCAATTTTGCTAAAAGGCAGTGAAATGGTTTCTGTTCTAAAAAAGAGCACTAAAAGTTTGTTAGCAAACTGATTTATCTAAATAAGTACCAGTGATTGAGGCAATTCTACTGCACTTGCAAAGCCACTGGGATATTACACAGTAATTTCATACCAAAATTGTGGTTCACTTGCAACATTTGTCAGGTTAATTTACCAATCTCCCCTGCACTAATTTCCCTCCGCCGAAGCTGTGCTGTGTGCATCATACGGTTGTCCACTGAGTTTAGGCAATAGCTTAAAAAAATCAGGTCATTACTTATCAGAATCATTTAAGTGATTGTTTTAACTATCTCAGACATAAATATTCAATAAAATTAAATTGATAATACTAAAAAAATCAAATTTCAAAATTTCGAACTAAATTAATTTAATATATAATTAACGCAATATCGTTATCAAAGATACCTTGAAACTGATTGCTTACCCCGTATACTTAGCTATTTGCGGAAATGGAAGAATAAAAAGGAGGAATAACAAATAAATAAGGTAAAATTGTTACTTAAATTGTTCATGTATTCATGGATTCATCGTTACCATGATCAGCGGTGATAGTTCTTCAGTTTGATTCCTTCTGTAACATTCACGAGTTATATCTTTTATAACAATAATAATTATTTATTATTATTATTGTTATACAATTGAATAATATTTGGACTATATATATTCCTATAGGTGACTAGGAAAATTAGTCTCATAAATAGTTCTCAAAACGTGCTAAAACATTGTTTGAAAAAACTGCAAGCCTTCAAATTGCTCCTGATCTGAATGTACCACTCTCAACAGAGTACCTACCACTTAAACATTTACATAAGAAGACTCGAATTTCTGCTTAAATTACAGAAATTCTTATATATCTATTGCATTCAGAAAAAAAATATACATGGAGTAAAATAGCGCTATTTATTCCTAAAACCCTTCTTATACAAATCCAAAAAAGAGCAGCAAAATTTTTCAATAATAATTTCACAAAATGCCGTAACCTTGCTATATTACTTATGGGAATTGCGAATTACCGTCCATTACATCACTGGCCGGTTTGGTGGTAATCCCCAGTTTCGTACAATTCTCAACCATCAGATCAACCGATTAAATTTTGTTTTAGTGCAAATCCCAAAAGAAATTTCAATTAAAATAAAAATCCAAACAGAATCTGCCATTCACGCAAAACACGCTAAAACTAGTTTTCTTTACAAACAGCTGGATTTCCGCAAAAGGAGAGGACTTCTCAGTGTTTTTAATTCTTTGACAAGGGCTTCATATCGGCTTCGTAATTTTGATGTTATTTGTCGCGTAAATTCATAGTCAGTCTTCTTTTAATTACCTTAAATTGATGTATCGTGGTTTCGTGGCTTGCCCTTATTAAAATTTAAATATATCTCAGGAAAAACTAAATTCTAGTAGCACAAAACTTTGGAAAAAAAATCTGCAAAAAGCATTCCAATCAGCTTCACTTGATTTTATCGTAAACAGCAGGGTGAACTCCCATCCCGGTCTCGCTAAAATGTTTATTTTATTTTAACATTGTGACTTTGTGACTGAAAGTGTTTACCTTAGAAATAATATCTATTCGTTAATAAGCTTTTACTAAATTAGTATTCAAGTGCCAGAAAAAATAGTTTTATTTATTTACGAAATATCGTGCTTATTTGATGCAGTGAAGTATGTCATTTTCTGTTTTGTCAATCAAAATTTCTGACATATTTTACAATTTTTCTCATATTTTTGACGCATCGGGCAATTTTTCCAGGTTTTCTTTTCTTTAATTAAATTCTTTAAGCATTGTTGCGACCCATAAGTATTGTTAAAGAATTCGGCTACTGGACACTCACAAGATATATTTATATATCACTTTGGAACAGCTGTGAGGCCGAGGAGTGCGTGCAAGTGAATGGAATTCTGCGAGAGTTCCTCACGTTCGAGGACGACATCCCATTATCACTACGATTTTAGAATCCTTGACCATAGTGACTTTGATGAATTTATGACAAGTGCAAGATGTGCAATGGATGAAGGAAGCTCCTCGAGAAGAGGCATACGCACAGGTCAGTCTTACTGATTTGATCTTTATTTACAAGTGGCAAACTTCAGATTAGACCTTGAAAGCAATATTCAATATTCTTTAAAGTTAAGGTTTTTTCAATTCAGTTCAATATTTAACATTTATCAGATCTTATTCTCTCTCCCTCTTGGATGCACGGACCATAAAGAATCAAGGTTAAATTATATGCAAACTACTGAAACGCTCTGCGCTGTGAGTTTTAAAGACCAACCCGTTTTTTGTTTTAACTTAAAGAAATCTTATATCGGGTTCGATTGAAGAAAGTGTTCGACACAGTCCCTACCTAACTGCTGTCAAAAGGCAGAAATTCGTTCGATTGAACGTTTGGGTCGGAACTCGTTCCTAATGCGGCCCATACACGTTATGGTCTGCAGTACAACTTGGTTTGACATCTTGTTGGATGTTTTACTACACACGCTCAAGCAACGCATTGTTGTACAACTTCACCATACACGATACAATCTGCAGTACAACCTCAAGGTCTGCAATTTGATTTTCATCCAGCAGTTGGACGAACTTGAAAACCAGCAGCCCTACACACGATACGATTACATGTCCAACTCGACCAAGTTGTACTGCAGATCGTAACGTATATGGGCTGAATAACGAGTTCCAACTCTAAAGTGAGCCACTGGTGTACCCTAGTGTACACTATTTTACTTAAACGCGTTCCTTTACTTTCAGTGTAAGCAAAAACAGGGGAAATTTTCTGTCAGACCAACTTCTCCTCCTACACTGAAAATTTCTGAGTGTAAGCCGTGTAAGTAAGAAAAAATCATTTTGACCTAAGGCGAACTGTCATATTGAATAATGAATCTTTTGAAAGTGAGTTTTGCATTTTGTAATTAAGAGTTATTAACAACGGAAAAAGAAGGATTTTACTAAGAGTTTACTCCAAGAAGCTTGGCGAGTACAAGAAAGTGAGAATATCATTAATTTAAAAATTGACTTACATCGAAAAGCATTGAAGCGTTCCTTTACTTTAGTGCAGTCTTCCCTCCACCACCTACACTTTTTTGCGCTACACTACGCTACGCTGAAAGTAAGGGAACAGACCTATTATAAACGTGATCAGCTGATTGTCAAATAATTTACAATAATTTACACACAAAACTGCCTTTGGATTCTGTTTTCGTTCGATTGAACGGGGTTGGAACCTATGATTCCAGTTCCGGCCTAGGTTTCTCAATCGAATTCGACATTAATAAAGTTCATCTTTATTGCAGTACATCTTCGCGATATTGTTGATTGTAAGTTAATTTAATGTTTTAGTAACAATACTGTGATATTAATAACTTCTTTAGAAGTAGGGTAATATAAGATTAAAATCAAATTTTGATTAAATTTGTGAGAATTTGCCAAAATCCTAGAATTGAATTGCCATATGGCATTCAGTTATCAACGGAGGACATTTTGACATTGGAATTTCTAGTAATTTTATTGTATTATAATAAAGAGGACTTCAAGCGTGTGTAACGGATATACAATATTTAAATCAAATAGGATATCCAACGACCCATTTATATTTAATGATATATCATTCCTATCATAACTATTGTAGTACGATGGTACAAAAATTCCGGGGGGTTGACATCACCGAGCAGTCGGCTCAACTTATAAGAATTTTGGACTTATAACGTCAAAGATTCCAAGGGAGCTATATTAAGCCTATCGACATAAGAAGGCAAAAGGAGATCATTTTATCAGGGCAGACCGTGAACGGCAAACCTCTAAAACCTTCACTGGACGACCTCAATACGGTTAATGTGTTGCAGAAAGGGGACCAAACCGGATTAGGATATTCGAGAACAGGTCTAACAAAAGTGCAGTAGAGAAGCCTAGAATGTAGAGATCATCAAACTCCTTGGATCAATTTCACAAAACCCAATACAGAATTAGCTTTTCTAATAGAATATCACTCTTAGACGAAAACAGGATATTCAACAGGAGATCCTTAGTGCAATCAAGTCTGCAATCTGACCAGAATGAAGTTGAAATTCAACTAAGTCCTCTTAACGTGAGGAAGATATACATGTGCACTTTTTAACGTGAAGGAAGGTGATTTTGTAAAAGGCATCTCAATCCATACTTAATAGGTGACAATTAAGCTCAGTTGGGATCTTGGGAAAATTTTACTCATCGTCGGCATAACAAAGGATTCTCGAGTGAGAAGGGATTAAAGAAAGATTAGTGATACAAATTATGAACAGCAACGGGGCAAAATAACTACCATGAAGCATGCCAGATGTGTTGTGAGAACGTTCAAACAGATAAGTGTGGAATCAGTCTACAAAGTCTGTAAAAATACATTTGACATTGTTTATTGGCCTCGATATATGTTGCATAGGCTTTAAAATGAAAATAAGGGACATCACAAATGGAAGACTCGGTGGTCGAGTGGGCTGAGGCGCACGTCCGCAGAGTTTATTCCCTGTTGGCGTGGGTTCGAATCCCACACAGGACACGGCAATTTTTCTGGGTACCAGGGGTTGAGGCAATTCTACTGACAACAATTGTACTTGTGAAGCCACTGGGATGTGTTGCACAGTAAAAATTTCATGCCTAAGCTGTGTTGTGAGCATCACAGGGTTGTCCCCTGAGCTTAGGCAACACCTTAAAAAAAAGGCACTTGTTGCTCTTTTTATCCCAGGCGGTAAGCTTCTAAACATATGAGAAACCATCAGAACGAATAGATATGTATATTAAAAAGATAACAAAGAATGGTCACGGCAGACAAAGAACATGTTTTCACAAAACGGGAGGGAATGTCACTCGAAAAATTACCACTTAAATTCAAAATATGTTTAGAGACGATATACTCATGACAAACGAGATTCTTAAGATAAAGAGGGGTCGGCAGAAGCTACGTCCAAAAAGTAAAATCATTAAAGTTAATATCACAGATTTCATCAAGGAATACAGTCCTGAAAAAGTCACCGAACAGATTTGCGATCGTCTGAGGATCACTGCTTTTAGAACCAAAAAGTAAGGTACAAGGTTAACCGTCGGACTAATGTTTAAAGTCAACAAATCTCCAAAAGGGTTTAGGATCGTTTAATTCTATCGATAAAGCCACTGTAAGAAGTATAATATAATAGTAATAATAACCGAATTAAACTGATTACGAAGATTATACTAAGTGAGATAATCAGGATCTCACTTCGAAGAGTAACACCTCTTCCAGACTTTGTTCTTCAAGTTCTTGAAATACCTTGAGATGTCTCTTGAAGACACATTTTATACAAAAATATAGAAATGCTTTTAGAAATTCCTATATTACTTTTTTGAGATGTGAAAATATACAGTTTAATTCTATGAAGCTAGATTTCAACGATAAATACGTAATATCCTATTGGCCATGATAAAAAAACCCAAGGCGGCTTAGTTGGTCCAATTATAGTCTTAATTTTTTTCAGTAATGTTTTGAGTGAAGTGAAAGCTCCCGGGTTACATTATTGGTAATAAACGGTAGGAGTTAAATTTCCATGTTACCTACTTTTTCAAGTTGCATTAAGGATCTAAATTGGCCAATATGTGTATGTCTCAAGTGTACGGGCTTATTATTAAATGTGCTGTTTTTAAATAACTTTACCTGGCTTGGATGATACAATAAAAGCAGAGGTTAGTAAAACTGTAGTGTAGATAAATAATGGACCTAAAAGTGCACTGCGTTCGAGCCTGCAAAAGAACAACTCAACAATCAAATGTAAATTATTAAAGAGTTTACAAAATTTACAGCGCATGGTGAATTTGATTCATTCGTTATCACGAATTCCTTTTTTATATAATGGACTGTATCTATATTTGTTCGTTCATGGTTTAGGGAATATATGTAGATTCACTTTTCGGAGCACATAATCTCATCATATGTCGTTGGATAGTAGAGGTACACTTCGATGTGGAAATACATATCAAATAAGAATATAAGGGGGGAACAATATATTTTTATGCATTGCTATTTATTGGTTCTTTCATTTTATGATATCAATACACTTGCATCTTTTATATATGCAGAACAAAAGGCATTCAATTTCTGGAGAATAATTTCTAAGGCCCAACTTCTAGGAAATGATAAAGTGGCCAGAAAAAATACCTTAGAGGAACCGGCGAAAAATTAATCCTCTAATTTTCCAAGAAAATCCACCTTGAGAAGCAAATGCCTATTCCAATCAACTCAATGGGGGAGACAAATAAATTCCTCCCATTCCACAAAACAGACACTACATTGAGTCACGTTTTAAAATTGTCTGAGATCAGAAATTTGCGGACCAAATAAAATATAATTTTAGACGCATTCTTAACACATGGCACCCACCAAAAATAAAACAAAATAAAATGACGTACATGAGGAAAGGAATCCACACGCTTTACCTCACTATCACAGAATCTCCCTCAATACCTGCGTAACTTGAAGTAATTTCAGAGCTTCCAAGAATTGCTCTTATTTCAATCATTGACGTTGGATAGTCCAACACGTTCGCCAAAAAAAACTCAATTTCCGGGGCGGAACCGACCTAATTGTGACTAATTTGCAAAAGAATTCTTGGAATTCTTCATTTCTATGATTAATTGAGGTATTTATGTAAACCATTACATTGTTTGCCGGTCTTTTTGAATGCCTTTTTAACGACCCATTTACGCAAATCTTGCACAATTTCGTGCTAGTCATACATAAAGGCTGATAAAGTAGGTGTTCTTCCCCCAAGAGGTATGAAACCTGTGGGAAGATGTTCTATCTCTTCCACTCTGGCCCACTATTTACAAATCGTAAAATGAATCAACTCGAAAACTTCACAAAACTCATCAATGGTGTGACGGCCATAATATCAGGTTATAAGCTCGTCGTCAGAATTTCAACCAAGATTACTTTCCCCGTGATGACAAACCAATAAAACGGTATATTAAACTTTCATTTGAATACAAAATCTTACAGATCGGCCTTCATTGGCCTTGGGTCATACAATCCGGACCTGCTGCAAACTGACGTCACTGAAATCTTAGTAATTAAAACCTTTTTCTTTCATGAGTTTTCTACAAGTTACACCACATTGTGAAATATTTTTAGATCAATAAACTTTGTGGGTTACTAATGGGAATTTGGGTTAAATTCGTAGGAAGTGGTCGAAGATGTGAGATACCCAAGTGTGCCAGCACAGGTAATCTGACGTCACATGAAATGCCAGAGTACCGAGCAATCAAGCTCCTCCTTCAGTGGAATTGTAGTCAGTGATAGTAGTACTATAGTTAGTTTAAAAAGAGAACAAAAACAATTCACGATTATTTCCTTAATTCATAACTTTTCACGATCGCTGAAGCACATGGCTGAGCTTGTGAGTCACCTGAGTTTGCCGGTACTTTTTGTCCGATTACGTCAAACTTTTTTGTACTTAGCAAACTCCGTCCGAGACTATTGCTCACAGGTTAGTACATGGAGCTCTTAAACGAGTGCAGTTATGCATTTTGTGCTATTGGAATCACCCACTCAATTAGAGTCACGAGAGCACGTACCGATTTATGAGTTATACAATTGAAGAGATTGATCGCTAATGGAGGCATGCAATTTTCTTATGGAAAAATTTTTCATAGTTTTCATTGTATATACATAACAAAGTGTGATGGAAAGTTCTCTTCCAACAAGATTGTGGAAAGTTTCTTAAGGTTAGGAATTTTACTGAGTCCGCAAACGGCGTAGGAAAGCAGATATTAATTTGTATTTAGAAATATTTTATAATAGTCGAATGAAATTGTGAATCATTGTAAAACTTTTGAAATATTTAAATTAAATAGTAAGAAATTTTATTGGAAAATAGCTGGAATTACCCTGCACAATCTCATAACTGTATTTTCTGATGTATTTCCACTAAAAGTCGTTGTTTCATTACAATGATAAAATATTCCACAATTAGATATTTCAAATTGTTGTTCTTAACATCCAGGTTCCAGTCTTTAACTATTATTATTATAATTATATAAACTTGTCAATATTTATCTGCCTTAAAAGAAAAAATACAGGGTGTTTGGTGCATCGTTTGCCAAATTGAATTGGCCGAAAGGAGGGGTCATTTGCAATCTCTTTTTTTGGAGGCTATCCCAATAACTTTTTTTTTTTATTTAAGTTTAAATGCGGAATTTTGGAATTTCTAAAAAAACATGAAAAAGCTGAAATAGAAAAAAACCCATGGGGCCAAGTGTGAGTTATTGGGTCTGAAGAGATTGCAAATAACCCCTCCTTTCGGCCAATTCAATTTGGCAAACGATGCACCAAACACCTCATATAATTTTGTTAAATTTGAAGGTATTTAAATGCCTAAGAACCAAAGTTTGAGTTAGGACTTTTTCAAATTCTTGCAATCTTACGCTCTTTCACAGGATTTTGTAAGAATCAAGTAATACAAGATGAAGGTTGTTAATGGACGTTAAAAAGAGTAGAGCTCCACTCCAAGCATAAATCCTTGGGGGACACTTATATTAAAATGTAAAAACGTAGAGGATTTCTTACAAGAAAAAACCTTTTGCATCCGACCTCAATTTAATATGGTCGTCTCATATTAAATTACACACTGACTTGGAAAAATTGAAATAATAAATTAATTTATAAATTAAAAGCTGGTAATAAGTTTTGTCGAAAACCGTTCGAAAGTCTAAGAGATCCAGGATTGTAAGCTTCCCATTATCTGTTGCAGTCCTTATATCATCCAAAA
>QYTT01088037.1:26244-63411 GCA_006980735.1 Dasypogon diadema | reverse complement strand
GTGGAAAGTTTCTTAAGGTTAGGAATTTTACTGAGTCCGCAAACGGCGTAGGAAAGCAGATATTAATTTGTATTTAGAAATATTTTATAATAGTCGAATGAAATTGTGAATCATTGTAAAACTTTTGAAATATTTAAATTAAATAGTAAGAAATTTTATTGGAAAATAGCTGGAATTACCCTGCACAATCTCATAACTGTATTTTCTGATGTATTTCCACTAAAAGTCGTTGTTTCATTACTATGATAAAATATTCCACAATTAGATATTTCAAATTGTTGTTCTTAACATCCAGGTTCCAGTCTTTAACTATTATTATTATAATTATATAAACTTGTCAATATTTATCTGCCTTAAAAGAAAAAATACAGGGTGTTTGGTGCATCGTTTGCCAAATTGAATTGGCCGAAAGGAGGGGTCATTTGCAATCTCTTCAGAACCAATAACTCACACTTGGCCCCATGGGTTTTTTTTTATTTCAGCTTTTTCATTTTTTTTTAGAAATCTTAAAATTCCGCATTTAAACTTAAATTTAAAAAACAATTATTGTGATAGCCTCCAAATTTAATTTTAATTTTTATGTGTAACAATAACAATAACAATGAATGAAAGCGATCGTGATTTTGGAATACTTTTAAAAAGTTCTCTAGTCTATCTCCTTTCCAATGGTATGCAATATGCTATAAAAACCTTTCTTTAACTTCACTAATTCCCTAAATTTGTATATCGGGACACATCAGACTGATATTCGAGTGGGTTAATAAATTTGGATGAAGGACGTTAAAAAGAGTAGAGCTCCAAGCATAAATCCTTGGGGGACACTTATATTAAAATGTAAAAACGTAGAGGATTTCTTACAAGAAAAAACCTTTTGCATCCGACCTCAATTTAATATGGTCGTCTCATATTAAATTACACACTGACTTGGAAAAATTGAAATAATAAATTAATTTATAAATTAAAAGCTGGTAATAAGTTTTGTCGAAAACCGTTCGAAAGTCTAAGAGATCCAGGATTGTAAGCTTCCCATTATCTGTTGCAGTCCTTATATCATCCAAAATTTTCAACAGTGCAGCTATGTTTAAGACGGAATCAAAATTGATAAAGGTATATTGAAACTGAATTCAATTGTAAACTCTCTAAAGATGGCCTGATCAGCCGAAATTAGTGTGTTGGTAAAACTAATAAAATTTTGAAGCTTAGTAAAAATAATTCGGTGGTTTTATTGCATTTTTGCAGTTTTAAAAGATTAAAATGGGGAATTGGAAAGGTAGTTACTGCGTTCGACATTTGAACATGTTGACATTCCATATAGCCAAGGCGACATTTTAATTGGATAGGCCGATATTTGGTTGGAACAAGAAGATAGTTAGTATAGACAATACGACTTTGTATTTGGTAATTTCTCAAAATTAATAGACAAGTCGATATTTGATTTGGAAATAGTATATTTCACTTTCGGTCATAATATCTTAACTAAAACACTGTAATGGTAATCAGCATCAGATCACAGACTTATATGAAGTAAAATTTGCGATAAATTGTCTTTTCTGATAATAGAGGTCTGCCGTGATACGTTTAGTTATTTCATTTTTTTCTGCTTTCGCCATTTTGTTTGTCCAAGTCGATGATATACATATATGAACAAAATGACATTGAATTTGGATAGGCTGACCTTGCGCAAGGTATTCCAATCATTAGCGGCTTATACCAAGTGATCTCTTGAAGAGGGCTTCATTTCGGTGTAAGGAGGGAGGGAACCTGTCTTTTGGGTATCTTTTTTACTTAATTTCTCGTAAATTATTTTCTATACATATCGCACAAACAAATGAAATCTTCAACACTCTCTTCTCACCGCTTTCTGTGAGAATCTATTCCCGGTGGAATACAAAAAGTTGATTTTTTCAGTCCAAACCATATGGGGTATATCATATATGTAATTTTTTCCAACATTAAAATCTCCGAAAAATAACCCTTCATTTAACCATACATATGTATCTATTAAGTTGTCACTCTTTACAACATAAATATGATTTATTAGTCATGCTTTCCCACTTTATCTCGCTGAAATTGAGTTCAAAAAATTCCAAAAACTTACTTTGCTGATAATTTTATTGAAACGCCAAAAAAATTCAAATCGCTAACTCATTGGATACATACCCAACCTGGGAATTTAATATTTTTCCCACATAATCAGCTTTAGTACTCAATTCCAATAAATTCTCCAGACGTACAAGAAAATTTGATAACAATTATCAAAAACACTATAAAAGTTCTACGTGGTAATCTTTAAGATTTGGCTACAACATACAACATTCCGTTTATGAAACCCTCTGCAAAGCCATTACTTTCATCACAAAAATCCCAGCTGATATTAATTTGTTGTTATCACCAAAAATTCTATATTGTCTACTATAATAAAATTTATTTCTTCTCCTAATTGCTAAACATATTACGTTCAAGCTCTCTTTAATCTCTTTATGATGCAATATCAGTGTAGACTTTCATTTCCGTTTTTGAAATTCACGAGCTTATCAGTGGTTCTTGCGTTCGTTTATTCCCCTTACAAATTAGACATGATTACTAATTACACATTAATTTGTAAAATATATTAAAATAAGTCCTGCTCCCCTTACAAATTAGACATGATTACTAATTACACATTAATTTGTAAAATATATTAAAATAAGTCCTGCTCACGTGAGTGATGGGAAAACCTTTTCCATAAAAAAAAGAAACTTTGATACAAAAGATCAGAAGATAATTTTAAATTATACAAATATAAATATAAAATTTGACTTCTGCCATATTTTTGATATAGATAGAGTAAATAAAAAAATTGGCGTGACTTGAAATTATCGGGACATGAGTTAGCAATTTTTAAGTATTGCTAGCGTGTGTAACGTTTATGTTCATATTGAAAACAGAACCAGAAAAATCTCCTATTTTAAATGGGTTACTCTTGTGATAGCATAGTAGGTGCCTTGTTGACAGTGTTTAAATCCGTCTGGATTCTCTTCATTGCTGTACACACCTCCTTGAATCTTATACTAATTTATCTCTAGTTATTGATGAAATTCTGTTAATAGGAATATTTATGGTAAAAACTTTGATTTGATAGTGAACTGCAAAACCGCTTGCCACATTTGTTAGGTTAAAATAAATTTCAATTTTATCTTCTCTCAGTTCCACTTGGTCTAAGAAGTGTTTTATATAAATCGTTTTAAAAACATACTCGTATGTATAGGCCTAGAGGAATGAAGTAATATTTTAAACCAAATCAAACTGAGAGGTCGCAAAACAATGTTGACTGAAAAATTCTATGAAAAATCCGTGCACTTAGCTGGGGAAGTTTTCCTTACTAAACTATCTGGAACATCTTTTTTGAAATTAGTCATACGTAATGAATTAAGCTACGAGATACTGTCACTGTTCATTTAAATTTCTGGCCGTCAACCTCATTAGTATCTTATTTTAATTAAAATCAACATTATTACTACCCATTAAATGAAAATCTTAATGATTATCTAAAACTGCAATCTAAATTCATTAAGCTCACCCAAACTTTATTAAGTGGCTAAAAAAGGTGTTATAATTTGCGTTTAAATATTCAAAACAAAACAGATAAATCTCTGCACGTATTAAATCGTATGGAAAACAAGAAGAGCTTAGTGTGATTACTACAAAAGCACTCAACAGGGATTTCCCCATTTCAACAGGTGTACGTTGCGTGGTGTATTCATGTACACATAAGAGCAAAATTTATATCACGTCACATTCTCCCCGGCATTCGAATTCGCACCCAGCTGTAGATAATTCTGAAGTGAACTCGTCGACTTGGATTGAGCACCTGTTGACGCTCGTACACTTTTGTATACTACATACATGTCTACCTGTTCGAGTTATTAGCTCTTCTCTAGTTTATTTCTCAGACACCGTTTCAATAACTGAGCTAATCGTAGCACTGCACTGGGGAACATTGACGCTATTCTTGAAATGGATAGACAAATCTTGTAATCTTAGAAGTGGATGTCGACAAGATTTCTAAGCCACTCCCAAAGAGTTTCATTAAGTAGGAAATGATTGGCTCATATAAAAAATACCAAATATCACAGAAGCATGCAGAAGTCGTTATCTTCTCCTTTCTTGATGCTGGTGAAGGTACTAATTTACCTGCGCTACGTTGTTTCTCTTCTAATCCCATAATACTAATACACGCTTCAGGTGAGCTGGCTTACAGAGAAAACTGATGAATGAATAAGGACACAAGATGTTGAATGCCCTCTGAACCTGAATGGAATGATTCCATTAATAGAACTACACGTGCTTTCTTGTGCTTTGATCACAAGTAAATAAAACTGAGTCGTTCCTTAACAGTTCCGCTCTGAAGTCTTCTCTGTACTAGTGGCAAGCCAGAAATTGTACTAGACTTCAATGGCCAGAGAATCGATTCTAAGATTCTGTAGGTGCGAATTTTCTAGGGAAACACAATACGGTATTGAGGAAATTTGGCTGCCTGCAGTGGGTGGTAATGTTTGCTTTTACTTTTGGCTTGACAAAATATTGAATCATAAGCGTAATTTTGTGTAATTTTTTCGAGCAATTTTAACACTTTCGATATTGCTGGGCAATTTTTATGACAACAGTTACCGCAAATTCGTTGATGATGCAAGAAAGGTTTTTAATGAAACTAAGATTAAAGGAGGATGTTTGAAGAGTATTTGCGTCATCAAAAGTATCATGTGAAGATTTATGATGTAGTTGGAAGCAAGGTACATAGGGACTATAATGCTAAAATTGATTATGATCTTATACTATTGGTCTATCACCGACCATAAATGCTCCTAAATGAATGTTATATACCATGTAATAATAATCGCTGACTCATTTAAGCCATTAATGGTTATAGTCGTATATTTTTTTAGGACAATTTTTTATTATCACACACACGTTCATTTACCGTGCACAATGTGAGTTTGAATTTCACTGACCAGAATATCCTACGTCCGCGCTATACAGCTTTGGAACACCTTATCTTATAGAGTCTATTGCGCCGAAGCCATGAACTCGTTTAGAAGTAGATATTTATAGCATCTTAAATCTTAATTCAATAATATTGATGTATAGTACAGTTATAATTGTTTTTGTTCGAGCGTTCTAAATAATTAATTAATCTTGAATCACTCTTAACCGTCGGTAAAGAGTCTTAGCAATTTTCTTAATTTTTGCCAAATGTTGTCAATAATGTTATTAACTTTTTCTTTACATTTCTATTTTTTTAATTTCCTTTCCATTTATTCGTATCTTTTCCCTTGTTTTTTTTTCTACTTCTAGTTATTTAGCTATTCTATTATTCGAATTTACTCAGTAGATTTCAATCTATAATTGTATACCATATGTACATCTGAAAATAAGGTTTTACCCTATCGTGTGCAATTATTGACCAGTGACTAAATAAGTAGTTATTTTTGAATGAATGAAAAAGAGCTTTTCCTACATTAAGCGAAAATAATTCACAAATATCCAACTCGACTGGGTCGGTCCTAGGGCTCCTAGGAACAACTCCTACACAGATTCTACCATGGATTCTCGCCTCTCTTTAGAGGTGGGTTCATGGCGGTGCTTATTAGGAGTGAAGGCCACTTAGGGCTTCCGTGAACCCCTCATTAGATCTGGAGTGGAGTCTGCAAGTGCTCTCATGCCTTTACGGAGTTGGTGGGCTGGCTTAGCCTAGAACATGAGAGTTCTTTGAGGTTCTTTGAGTCTTGGCTCTGAGCCTGGTTGTAATCAACCCTAGGGACGCCGCCTTTAAGAAAATGATACACATCAAACAAGCGATATTTATGCCGACGATGCAATAACAATGAAGAGCGTGGTATATCAAAATTTCGTGACGATACTCGTAATGATATTCCTTTTTGAATAGAAGAACCGGACGACAAAGATCACTCGAATCTCTTTTTCCGGTTTTGAGATAACTTTTTCAAGAAACCATTTCCGAAAATTGAAAGCAACAGTAGCATTTTTCTTTTCAAAAGTTTCAGTATTGTGATTTGTTTGGATGCCATGTTTAATAAATTTCTGACACCAATATTTTAGAAATTTATTTCCATTTCAAAGTGATCACAAGTTATGTCACGAGGTAACAGCCCTTAAAAGAGAAGTATAAAAACTCAAATTAAAAGGGCAATGGTTTAAATTCAATTCGATTCGAATTCCACTGAAATTGTTCTACCGAAAACAGAGGAATCAATAAAAGTAATCGTGTTTTGCAAACAATTCAATGGTTCGGAATCCACGTTTAATCAGACCTGGTTGCAGCATTAATCAAGAAATAATCGAATCAATTAACCCAACATCTTGTTAATAAGCCATTACACAATAACTTGCGGTAGGTCATAAAATATTTATAAATACATCATAGCGCAGTAATTACGAATTTTTTACATGTACCGGTTATAGGTGGAAAAAGACATAATCAAAACAACTGCGTAATCGGTTGGGAATTTTACCGTTTAAATTGCATCAAAACGGCTGAATCATGGGAAACTACTGCTCCTCATCTTCCAAACATTTGTCTTAAAGATTGTTAAATTGATCTCTTGACCATTTCTTCGTACCGCATAAAAAAAATTTAGCATCTTTGCCAAAATGAAAAAAATCGGTCAGTCAGCCGTATTTCAATTCTCAGTTCATTAACATATCTCAAAAAATTTCTAACTCAGCGATCTTGCCATGATCTTCAGCCAGCCGCGTATTTTCGTAAATTGTTGAATTCTCGAAAAGAGTATCTCGCCGTGGCGAGCTTTTGAGAAAATTTCGCAATACGGCCGATCTTATTACCACCCGACCCGGCCTGATCACTGATCTTCTTCATTCATGAATTCGATCTGTGTTTTGAGATGAGTAAGATACTCGTTTGTGACGATCACGCTTTTTCTGGAGGGAAAGACCACCAGTCGCGATGACGATCGTTTTAATGACTGAGCGTTGGTTGATATTTTCCTAGCTTACTGGGAATCTCATCTCTCTCCAGGTAAGAAAGTACATAAGGAAATCGCTCTCAGTGCCTATACGATTCTCCACACACACAGCCACTGCAAACACTTGTCTTCAGGTAGAAAAACTGCTCTGTGTGCTCTTAAGTTTTTACACAAACACTGACACAGGATCACTGGCTGATTAATAAGAGAGTTGGCTAAGACAATATACTTCTGGTACTCTTGGCTTTTTGGAGTTGATTTTGTTCAGTTTTTTTTTCTTTTTCTTATTTGTCTGTCACCATCAGCAGCTCGCTTATATAGTGAACGGTTTGACTAATCACACAAAATTTTTATAGTGTTTCCTTGTACGTACTATAAATGTGTGAACATTTTGCTATAAGCTAGTGGCATATATCAGAAGCACCTAATGAAGAGATAACATTTAAAATAGTGACAGACTGGATGTCGGTTCGGTTTTGTGATACACCTAAGGAAAAAGTAAAAATTGATTCGTGTTTTTTACCGTGCTGTTTTGTTTCGCCGGAGTTATATATACCTGTGCAAGAGTGCGCGCAAGGATATGTGAATGGATTTTATACATTGAATCTCCAGTTTTTTTTAAATATCGAAGAAAAATCCATCCAGGCATTAGTGCAATAGTGAATTTGTGTGTGATAAAAGTTTTCTGTAAATAAGAGGAATTTTTTTTACATTTCATCAAACTTATATTTCGCGCAAGATCTAATGATGACGGCATTGTATTTTCTGTCGCAATCAGATACCATCTAGTTACCTATCTTAATATCTAAAGGCATCTGTGTGTCTACTGTGTACTAACTACTCCTGCCAAGCGAATATGTGGAGAATTTTTTTCACCTTTTCTCAAGTATATAAACATCATCTCTTATGATCCAAATCAATTGATGCCAAAGGTGCACAAGCTATAAAAGTCGTGTGCTGTCATACTATCAATTATTATTACCGCTCGAGATTTCATCGGGTTAACAGTAGTTCAAGAAGATAAACCTTCTTAGCGCGCTCCCAAAGAAAAAAATATATAAAGAAGTGTCCATTAAGGAAAATTTTATGAATGAAGTCTGGGTGATTAATTAATGTAAGGGAACAGTGCTAATTTTTGTTTGTAAAACTATAGAGTTTTTTTTTCGTGCGTGTGAATTATCCAGTGATAACTTAGTTAATATGTCCGAGTCATTTTAGAAACTGATGTGCGTGAACTGTGATACAGTTTTAAATAATCGAAGATATTTATAAAAGGAACTAAATTATTAAAAGTTTTTAAGATTAAATTAGTAAACTTTCATGATGTGCGCTTTAAATGGAAAATATTGCTATAATAGTTCTCAGACAGCTACACACCATCCTAATGGTATGCTGGATCGGGATCAGAGAACGACTAAGACAATTACATCAAAGTTGCATAGAAATATCGGGTTCACAAATGAACAATGCAACAGAAACAAGAAAAGTATTCAAAATTGTAATGTATACGATAAGAGCACTGTTAATATTAATTTTACAAATAACTGTAAATATTCAACAGACAGTTTTAGTTCTATTGAACAATGCCAAATATCAGTATTATCAAATTGTAAATATAATAGTCCAAAGGATTTATTAAAAACAAATTATGGCCATAAAAGATCTCTTCAGAGTCATACAACATTTTTGGGTTACAAACGAACAAGTAAGTAAACGACTATAGTCTATCTAATTGTATCTTCCTAAACAGTTTTCATTGTTATATATATATAATGAAAGAAAACCATTTATTCTATCATAATTTAAAAATTTACCATTCTCTCATGCCAGTAAATATCGCTTGTGGCAATGAGTGAATGACTCAATGGTATGAGGCGTCTTGGTCTAGGTGGACCATAATAAAATTAACCGCAAATATCACTACTATATTTCTTCCTGCTAAACTCTAAAATATTTGAAGGCAATCTTTAGTTTTTGCACGATGCAGTGATATATCAGAGTTTCCAAGCATTGTTTACTTGTGGTTAGTATCATGATCTTTTTCAAAATATGATGAAGAATCTCTGCTTATACCTGCCCACTGCAACATTATGTTAATTAAATTATCTGTGAAGATCGTATTTGTTGATTATGTGTTACTCTTCATAAATACACATATCAGTTGCAATTAATTTTCCAAATTACTTGCATTATTGTCAGTAACAATATATTCCACATCAATGATTTTTATTGTAGACTTTTTCTGTTGCAAAATGCCTTCTGTAATATTAATATTTTAATACATATCAAATCGTATAGTTCCTTAATTTGATCCTGTCTTAAAATTTTACGCTTACATTGCAATTTACATCAGAAAAATTGCTTTTCATTTAGTATAAATTTTTGCTTAATTATTGCGCTTAATTATTGCTGTTACCTAAATAGAGAAAATTAATAATAATAATTGTTGACTTAATTGATACAATAATTATGTCTTGATAAAAGTTGGAACTGCATTCAGTTATTAACATGGACTCCGAAGCAATTAATTGTTGCAACAACATATGGCTTTTAGTGATTATTGTCAGCACAAACAAACTCGATGCCAAGTGCACTGTCAGGGATAACACTTGCTTCCAAACACCTTAAATGCAGATGTGTTTGCTTTCTGTCCAAAGCCGGACAAATTGCATTTCTAAGATTACAAAATTTCAAATCGCTTGCTGTCTGCAAATATTTCGTTGTATAATACACAATCAAAATCTGCTTTCCTGTTGAATCGCATTTTTGGCTTTATCTTGTGATGTGGTGGGCCTAATTTAGATAAGCTACATTGGGTTAGTCACGTATTTTCTACTTAATTTATAGGAATTTGAGGTAATTTCTTTGAAATATTAATCTCACAATTTCGTACGGACCCCTTTTTAGGTTTCTTGCCAAACCTAAAATTTTAGTGAATAGTTTTCAAAGTAAAGTAAGTTAAGTTTCAATGTTTTTCATATATTTTCAAAATCTTTGTAGAATTTGCAATCCCAATTTTTCACCTGCCTTGGTACATGCCCAATTAAATATTGACTTTGAAAAACACAAAAATTTCGAGGAATATTTCAAAATCTTGAACGTCTACAAAAGCTTATATATGCTGTCCTTACACGGCTATACTTTCACGGTCTTCCATTTTTATATTTTGTTTTCTATTTTTAAAATATCTCTTCATAGAATTTTCAAAAACCTGTACTGTGCTTCCATGTCCTAAAGGCATATTCTCAGTCATAAACGAGTTTGAACCCATTAAAATGACAGCGAGAAAATTTCTAGAGCTTTTTTCAATGAAAATTTGCAAAACATAAGCACCTCGAAAAATATAATTACAAGTTAGGTAAAAAACAAATGAAAGTAATGGAATTATTGGAATTGGTTTGCTTGTCAAAACTTTGCCACGAACTCAGAGTGTTACAACAGAACTAGAAAGTGCCATTTCCATTTTAATGTAATCTAAAAAAAATATTAATGTTCAAAAATTTAAGAAAATGCCAATCTGAACCTGAAAAGCCGATCCTCATTTAGAGATATCCTGAAAAATCTTTAGTGGCCGAAATCTTGTAGGCAAAGCTTATTGGTTTACCTTTATAAACCGTAATACTTGTCAAATATATAATACTATTATGCTTTTGATTAGAATAGCGTAATAAAAAAATATGCAAGTAATCCAATGGATGTACCATTAACCATATTGCCATAAAAAAATTTAACCTTCTTAATGTAGGGATTAAAATTCGTTTATTAACCTTAGCGAAACGCGCATATCCAGAAATGAGTTGTAAAAAGTTCCGAAATATTTCAATCATGCATATTTAATGTATACGCCAGGAAAGGTAAACTTTGCTTGAGAAGGGCAGTTAGTAGTACAAATGCCCAGCGGTGGATTGAAATGGATTATCTCAAACCCATTATCAACATTTCGTTTCATTTCATTCAACCATTTAAATACTTCTATGATAAAAAGCCTTTGCATTTTCCTGACCCTTCCATAGTAGCTAAAATCTCATATAATGCAGGACAAACCACTTTTACCCTCTTATGCACACTTCACAGAAACTGGCACCCAATGGAAATTAAATGGTAAGCTCAGGCTTTTATACCTATTTGAATTTTTCCTGTGGATCAAATGTAACAGTGCTACCACTCTTTATTTTAATTATTTTTAAATATTGCGGCCTATTCCGGATATCAATCGCCGATATTCAATCAACCTTAGGCTGAAATTTTAGTGAGTACGACTTACATTTTTTAAATATTATTTACTGCGAAGAAGACTGTTTAAGTTGCCAAAGATAAAAACTCATTTTTTGACTGAAAGATACTCCTCATATCTTAGGAATTTGTTTTTACAAAATGATCGTATATTGCCAGGCGATAACCACAATAAATCCAATTATTTAAGGGGCGATCCTAATCTTGTGGTATAAAGTTTAAAGTATCCAAAATTAGATTTCAAAGGTCCATTTTCATGTTAGCCACTTTTCGAGGACCATCTCAGAGTTAGTTATGCAAGTTATCCTGTAGACTTAAAATGCAGTCACATGTTTTTCCACTTTACAAAGCTTGATATCGCCTGATTTATAGAAACTACATGAACTTCTATAAGATAGCAATTCATACAAACGCATCTAGGCGGCACGATAAAAACTTTGATTTTTCAGTTGACAATCCCCAGCTTATAAAAATCATCCGAATCATTACAAAATTTGCACACCTGTAGCATACAGTCTAACTAAGGGATCATCTCGGCCGTTTTTCGATACCTAGTTTATTTTTTAGACATAATTGAGAAAAAATTCCTGCGAAAATTTGGATTTTTCTCTTCAAAATGGCGTAAAATCCCGAAAAATCAATTTTTCAAAATTTCAGCCAGATGTGACGTCACATTTTGTGATCTGAAAAATTTCTCAAATATAGGATAGACCTTTATTTAAGAAAAAAATTATTTTTCTATTCCTATAATTTCTATTTACAAAATATTCGTAAAGAAAGCCTATTTTTTGGGCCCCAAGACTAGGGTCGTCTCTTAAGATAAATATTCAGCCCTAAATGTTTTTTTGGAGTTCAATGAATAGTCAGATGTGAAAATTAAACGCTAACTGACTTCAGTAAAAGGGTAGATTTCTCACCTAAAATCACATTTATACATTAGACTTATTATTAGACCCTTTGTAGGAGATATCAATTTTTGACAAGTTATTCCTAAGATTTTTATAAAAATCAATACTTCATGGTATTGACAGAGATTCTAGAGTATCACAATATCTGTCAAGAACTTATGTAAAGGTAAAGGCACCTGGACCATATCAGGATCGTCATACGAGTGTAATGTGACTGAAAAAATCTGTCCTGTCCAAATGCTCAACACTTTGTCGTCTAACATGCATGTTATATTTTTCTTTATTATATTGTTGAACTGATTAAATTAATTTTGTATATTTTAAAATAATGTCGCCTTCATTATTCGAATGTTCATTTCACATTTTCTATAAGTGATCTTATTATCTGCCAAATCATTCGTTCGTCATTTTTAAGATTGCACGAAAGCTGCAGTACCGGCGTACTAAAAATTATTCAAAGTCTTCTACAAAGAACATTTGGACATGTTGTTTGTAACGAAATAGTATTATGTTAATTATTTTCACCAAAACTATATGACTATGACGTGGAATTTTCTGGTATGTCATAAATCCATATAAAGTAAAATCTTTAAGTTAAATGAATGTGAGGAAAAAAAATCAAAAAGTAAAGTAATTTAAGAATCGACTGGAAGGAAAAAAACTAAATAAAAGTTGGCAATTTGGCGGATACTACTGCCTTTACAACTTCACATTAATTAGTACGAAGGTGTGAATTAATCTTGGTATCTCCAAAATTTCCTTTTTTGATAATATTTTAATCACATTGTTTTTTCAAACTGAATTGCGTAAATGAAACGTAAATTTGCCAGCGAATTGTCCCACAGAATTTCAAAAGTCCTGATAAACTCTACTCACTCAATATCCAAAGGAAACTCAACAATACTGTAATCTAAGTATGGGTCTAATACCTGATGATTGTAGTCGAATACCAACTGAACGAAAGATAATTAAAACGCAGCAACATAATGAAAACAAACAATATATTCACAATTTCACAAAATTAAAGAAGTTTTTTCTTTTCTTATCTGCCTCGGAAACACAAAAGTAGATACCATTTGACAGGTTTATTCATAGATCGACTGATTTACGTTAATCATACCCTGACATTGCCAAAAAAGCTGACGAAATGCACGTGTCCTCAAGCAAACGTGGTTGAAGAGTCAAACTTTAAGGCATTAACCTCTAGCAAAGATTATATCACCCTGGCAATATTTGTCGCTGCCATTACATAGTGGCTAGAATAAGCATTCGCCACCGAACGCTGAGCTTATAATGAGTCTCAAAAAATAAAACTTGTTTTAAGTACGTCTCGATGAGAAGCAAGTTCACGGCGCAAAACCCAACCTAGGTAGCTCCACCGCGAGAAAATCGGCCTTTTAAGCCTTTTAAGAACTCTTCCAAGCTGCAGATGACATTCATTCACATCCGACGACAGCATACTTTCTGTCATTTGTCGCATCAATTACATTGAGACTAATTACTTGCGCCGAGGGCTAATTACGTAAGTACATGATCAGAGAGCACTTGAAACTTGAGAAGTGTGGACACAAAAAACCGACATGCACTTGTTCAGGTCCGCATAGTTCCAGAGCCATCCTCTGAGGTTGAACTAGTTAGCCTATGCGTGAAAATAGTTAATCATATCAGTGGAACGGATCTTTTGCTTTTTGCCCAAACATCCATTAACACTCGGCAATGTAAGGAATTTTTAAACAACCTCTTTTCCTCTGTGCGAGGACAGGTTAACATACAAAGGTGTGTACTGAATGATGCATTCCTAGTGGACCTTTGGTGGCTTCTGGACATTTTTTCCGTTGCTACTGTCATTGATCTAGTCTGTTTGACAGGATCGTGAGCATTTTCAGCATACTTTACTTACTATGTGTGCGGTAGAACTTTCAGTCGGTTTTTTAGAGGAACAGATTTCTCTACCTTCCCACCCCAGAAATCAATCTCTCACGTCATAAAATCTTTAAGATGATAAAAACAGTTGTCCCCCGGATATTTCATTGATTTTCTACTGTCTGCCAATTAATTCTCGCTACAATATTGTATTACCCTTAAGATACGCCTGAATGAGTTCGCACAAAATATCTTGGAAATAGACGGAAAAATACTTTTTTCTACGTTAATGAGGACAACATTGATAAGGCGAGCTCGTGCAAAGTGTAGAGAAAATACCCATAATATTTGCTTGCTATACGATTGTCTGTATTAATAATTGCAATTAGTGCAAAAATGCCATTTCTAAATATGGGCTAAATTTAAGAAGTCATGAAGCTGAGAAAAAATCTTGTTTATTTCCTTGTAGCCCACACTGAATAGAAAGTAGTGAGATTATACCTCGAGGTTGAATAATATTCACCCAGTATAAGTGACGTCAATACGTATATGCGAATTTTAAAATCGTTTGATACATCCTTTTTTTCCATAAGAAACTATCATCCAAAATATCTTATACCTTTCCACATTATTTAAATTGAAAATATTTTAAATAATCATGTTCTCTCTTCTTTATTGCAGAACTCAACAGCTTACTAATTTGCATTTGCTTTTGGTTATTAATACTACAAAAGACTCGTGCACTACCACTAAAAATGGCCGAAGAAAATAATCATCATCACGGAGGATCATTAAAGTGTTCCGATGTTAAAGGTGTCATCGAAAAAATCTTACAACAGTCTAATTTATCGTATGAGATAAATTATAATCGCCTCGAAAACTATGTAAGTAATACTTTAAATGATTTAATAAGATTTTTAAGTGATTTTTTGCTTGAATCCGGTTCTGGTTTTATACTCATTCGAAGTCATTTCCCGTGAGCTCTACCAGACATAAAAGCGTCAAGAGATATCGTTCTGCACGAGACCGTACTAAGTTCTTTGATTTCTTTTTATGTATTCATATCTGAGGAGTAATTTGCATATCATTCCTGAATGAAAAATTAAATATATTCTAAGTGGAGAAAGTTGTAGGTGTTTCTGCGATGATAAAATATATTAGTGCAGGTTTTTTTCCTTACTGAACCGGTCGTTTTGCCCCAGTTATGACTCAAAGTTCATTTGACCTCTTCATGTGGCCAAACAACTTCCGATATTCTTCCGTATCATGAAACGGAAAAAACGTCTATTAATCTTTTCTTCAGTCTTATTAAAACCGAAAGAAGGAAAGAAAAGAAATAATTTTTTTTCGGACAATAAAAATATGAATTTAAAATGTTCTTTGATAAAAGCCGCATGCCTGAAATATACGCATGAGGATCACTGATCTTGTCACGTCGGTATTATTGCATTTCTACCGACGCCGTATTGAACATTTTAATAAGTCAAGAATGACCATTGCAACGAGCCTTACTTAACCCGAGAAGTGGCTGTCTTGATTTTTTTTGTTCTCACTGTCAAAATGAATTTGCGTTCGTGTTGACATTTGATCAACTTCCTTTCGGAAATCACCCAGACGCCGGATTTATTTATGAGATATTTCTTTTTGCGGTTTTGTTTTCATTCATTCAATACGCCTATCCAATACGCGTGTACACATTTCATTACGCACAGATTTAATGGCCTGGCCCTTCATTGTCTACGATCAATGCATAGCTTGACTGTTGTCGTTAATTGATCGAGACGCAAAAATTTAAGCCTAGAGAAGAACGCATACGTTTGCGGTTATTGATTGATCAAGTAATGAGGTGTCGATTATTGAAGACACCTTTTCGAGGTGTTATGTACGCCACAACACTATAACCGTTTTGCCCGTTCATTTATTCTTCTTTTTTTACTTTTTCAGTATGTAAATAAAACTTCCTTCCTTCCGATCTTTGGCGCATACAATGCGGCTCGTCATAAAACGATCAATCGACTCGACTTTGTTGAATATGCAAGGTTTGTCCAGAGCTGGACTTTACATTCTTAATTTTCTTCTTCTTGCTTTACGAAGACGCGTTTTTGCTACCTTTACTAAGGCAAATTATTTGCCGAAGGAAAAAACTTGGTTCAATCTCTGTCAAGATCTCAGGCCGATCATTTTTCTCTTCTTTTCGAAGCAGTTGACTCGAAAGGTGATTGAAATGTGATTCATAGTCTTTTCATATACAAATCTTAAGTGTTTCGTCTCACACCCCGCTCAATAAGCCATTCAGTCATTAGAAGTGCCTGATCAGTTTGACAATTATTGATCGATGAAATGATCGGTCATTGATATATTTTGTTTAATGATGGTTTTAGCCATTCCATAGACATGAATTATGGAGTTGCAGTAATTATTTTACTGGACTTATGTTTATTATGCGTTTTCGCGACCCGTGAATAGAGTGAAATTTAGTTCGACAACTTGCATACTTATTGCATTTCACACAATGAAATCTATATAGAGCCTGAGTTAGGTTCTCATGAGACGCTTTATAGATTTTTTTTCTACCTTCTTTACAAAAAATATTTTATTATTTTGAAAAAAAATAACAAATTTGTATTTTTATTACAGACTCAAGCTGTATTTAGTGAGAATCACAAAAATCATCACAACATGTGGCGAAGGAAACATTTTGAATGGCTATTCCCAAACGGAGAACCATTGAAACTTGAAGATTATGACAAGCAGCCACCAGAAGAAGCCATGCAACATTTACGATTACCGGGAGCCCCCAGCCGGGAAGAAGTATGTTCAATTTAATGAAATATTTAAAAAAAAGAATTTTGAATCTAATCTATTTTACCCTTTTCTTACAGTTGGCGCATGAGCTTACAAATCTTTATCAACGTCTTAAGATTCTTGCCATGGCATTTGAAAATATCCGAAAGGATCATGAAAATCATCTCTACGAGATAATGGACAACAAACATCCAAATCATCACATTCACATCATGGAGTATTTTAAGCAACAGAACAACTATGTACAAGCATTACTTCGTGAAACCAAAGACGGTATGCGTCAATTGGGTATCGAAGAGCCTTCTGTGATGAATCAAATCCCAGAGTACAACGGTGTTAGAGAGCTAAGAGACTGGATTGTGACACGAGAACACTTAAAACTTCTCAATTATGTACTGAAAGCATATGAAATTCTATCAAATCGATGTACTTAAAACATCTGTGGTGGTCATACCCATTTCTGGGCTTTAGTATTATAATTGTGTCTATACACACAAGTCTCAGTGGTTATAAGAATCCTTTGGCCTAACCAGATGCATCGCTGTATTTTACAATATCCTTCCAAGAAGAATACAAAAAACAAGTTATACTAAGAATATACAATAGATTTAAATTGCGCTTGAACTTCCATCCAACAGTAGTTAGTTAGGCACCAAATTATACTATTGCTGTAGAGCTGATTGTTAAACAAAACCGAATCAAACTATCTAATTTTTTTATTTATTTAACGATTCATTTCCTATTTTTTATGTTATTTATTGCAGTCGTATTATAGATAATATATTTTAATTTCTATTCCAATTTTAATCTCTATCAAAAATCCGTACAATATGCAAAATGAAACCGAAGATTGACAGAAGAGGGACAATCTTGTTTTAATACTGGCCAATATTGTAAAGTTTTTAATATGACATTAGAAAGTTATTATAATTTTTGTACACGCTTATTTTTTATTTACAATTTTTTTTTTTACAAAATCATCAGAAATGATTATCAAGACATATTTCTAAGATACCCTTTTTATATTTTGCTTTTATTTTTACTTTTTTTTCTTACTTCAACAAAACAATCAATGTTAAATGTATGTTAACTAGAAAATTTTACTAGTTCTGTGTTACGCTTCTTTTAAAAGTTTATTTATAATTAAAAGTATTGTGTATGATAAGTGGATGGGGAATATATCAGAAAATTTTGTGAATAACTGTACAATACAGAATGTGAACGTATGAGTATGATGTTAATCAGGAAATGACCAGAAGACGAGAACTTTTCAATGTTTCGAGTAATGATTTACATACGCTGTTTATAATGCAGGTATATCCCAAATGTATTTAAATGTGCCAAAATTTATTATGTTTTTAATTTATTTTACAATATTTTAGAAGAATATAAGTTATTTATGCAAGCTAAATTTGTTGTTATTCACTTTAAAATTTTATTCCTTTCCCCCACATTAATATTTCCTAATTCAAAAGTATTTCAGCGGTTGGTTTTTTAAAACTCTGGGTGTTTACTCGACAAATAATTCAAAGTAAAAATATTATTGGATAATTGTACACTATAAAATGTTTTCCTGCTGTTAGTGTCCTTACTTTTCGAAAAAGGAAATATATGTATTTTAAAAATCAGTAGCTTATATTTAAAAAATAAAAAAAATAATACATATTAAGAAAATGGAGTATTTTCAAAATTTAATTAAAAAGTAAATATAAAAAGCTATAGTTTATTTAGTAGAACTTCAGATACATATTTACTTGATTTAAGGTATATGTAAATGCTCTAAATGCCATTTTTTTAATAGATGAGATAAATCATTACACCACATTCTACTTCGTAAAATTGTTAGTTAATAATTGCCGTGGTCGCTAAAGAGAGAATTGACGAAGTTCTTCATACAAATTTCTAATAAACCTGCCAATTAATATGGATTCTGATTCACCCTTCGTTTCAACATCCTAGTAGTTTTTAATGTGAGTATTGTGATATCAGAAAAAAACTGGATCATTGGTAGGCATAGATAGGATTCGAATGTGAGCCACTCCGTTATACCATACATCACCGATGGGCTTTTACAAGGGAGAGTAAAATCAGATGCAAATGGATGATAACATCAATAATATGCGATTTTTTAAAGACACTGCCTAACCTAGGGGTACAACCCTATGATGCACGGAGCATCGTTTAAGCGGAAGGAAATTTTGCGGGCGAGAAGGTTTTGAATTATATAACCCGACTGTAGGTTCCAGGTTTAATTACAAAACAAACTTGTTAATCCAAAATTGAACTTTATTAACGCAACGTGGGAGTCTCGACAACGGAGGTGAAAATGCAACTAGTGCTGCTGGGTATATCGGAATCGAGCGCAGGTCGTCTTTTTGGTATAGTCTTGCGCAGATCGTTTTTGGCATCGTCTTCCACTTAGCAACTTGAGCCAACTTCATATAGAGTTATGGTGCTAAAAGGTTTGGAGCAATGCTGCTCGAAGTATCGTTAGGCCGTGCCACTACACCGACAAGTGTGTTGGCATGAGATTTTACTGTGCAACATCCCAGAAAGAAGTATAATTCTCGTTAGTAGAATTACCTTATCGCGCCCTTCGCAGAAATCGAACCCGCAATCATAGAGGGAAGGTCTGTAGGACTGCGCCTTAGAAATTGATTATGTAATTCGAAAAAATAGATGAATTACCAGAATTAGTATAGTATTTGCTTCTGTATTTCCAAGCCGAGTGATGTCGAATTGTTAATGTGCTGTAACAAAAACTTTGCTAAAAGATTGGACATTTGTCGTTAAAGTCTGAGTTCAGAGCTTAATATTCTATTCAATTCATTAGATTTTAATGTGAAATGAACCTTTACTATGGCATGATGTCCCTTACTCCCTGCTATTTCGTTCGTTTTGCTTGTACATCTAAGAAATAACCCAAGTACTACCTCTGATACGAAACTACAAAATATGTAATTAGAAGTAATTAAGTGCAAGAGAGCCTAAAGTAATTCTCCAAAGAAAATGAAAAATTTTGAATTTTGAACTGCTTTAACACATATTGCCCCCTATTTGGAATACCTGGAATTCCTTTCCTATTATTTTCTGATCCAATACAACTTAATAACTTTTCCATTTTGCCATTTTGAATAGTCTAAAAATATGCAATTAATAATAAAAAGTGTCATTTACATTCTCTTCTTTTGTTTTCTTTTTTGTAACCAAAAATGGACTCCTCGAGGCTACCTTACTGAAATCGAGTTTGGATATAAAATATACTCATTAAAATTCATTAGATACATTCATGTTCTGTTAAGATGTAAAATTTTTATTCTTCTTTAGTTCTGCGTACATAAACTAACAGTTATACAGCTTTAATACAAATAGAGCAAAAAATAAAAATATAAATAAAGTAAATCCCTTAATGTCCTACATGTGACACAGAAGAGATGCAGAATGTTAAATCTTTGATTTAAAGTGTTGACATATTGACCATACAATATATTATACGCATTGTAAAGAATGGTAAAGGTGCATTTATCATTGTTAATAGTTCTGAATTTGGATCTCTAAGCAACTCTTAATGATAATGTTGAAAGGATCAAATGATTGGATTTCTCAAGGCTAAATAAGCACTTCAAAAATTGCTAATATGTAAAAAAAAATCTGTTCAGGAATTGGATAAATTTTTACCCTCAGAACTGGCCAAATTTTAATTTAATGGATCAAATTTTTTATCTTGAAATACCCTTATAAAACAAAATTGTCGTTGCACCTAATATGACCCCTTAAAATATCTATATATGAATTATATGAAGAGGTTTACTCATTAGAAGATTTAATTGATACCCACTGTGTTTTGTGTTTTTTGAGTACTTATTTCGGTAAAAAAATGTATAAATACATAAATCAACGTATATGTTTTCGGAAACTTTGTTTTTTCCCTCTTTTTGGCAGAAGTTAAAGGCCACGGCGAAAAAATGGTCTGTCCTTTCAAGTAATCGATTTAGTAACCAATTTTCCGATTTCTCCAGCGCATTTCATTCATCGGAACAGATGGTAATCAGACGGGACCGGATTTTTGGGATACCCAACAATAGCAATACCCGCTCAACAGAACCTAAAACTCAAGATCCATTAGCACCCGTTTCACAGATAAAGCAATATGAGAACGAGCGTTATCATGAATAAGAATCACTTTTCGACGATTTGATACAATGGATGATCGTTTTTGCATCCAATTATAATTAAAACTCTACAATTGTTGTCGATAACGTTCGACGGTGATTAGGTCGTTCAGTTTCAACAGGTCATAATAAACATACGCTCCATGTCGGATCAAATGCAGTGCAAAGCTTTGCAATTGCGATTGTTTCAGTTTGGAGTCGATTTTAATGTACGTCAGGATCAAGTTTTGATTTTTGCGATTCGGCTTGTCGAAATAGATTCATAATCTGTAGCAATATGCTACAAGAAAGTCCTCTTTCTCCACCTTGTGAGCAAAAAAACACTGATATTTGAACGATTGACAATAACATTTTCAATAAATTCATGTGCCAGCCATTTCCTCTCTTCTTGTACCTCTTGAATGGCTTGCAAACATAATGAAATAGATTTTGAGTTGTTGAGCCAATTGTTTAAATGTTTGAGGAGGATTTTCATCCATAAGAACTTTAAGTTTTTAATCTTCGGATCGTCTCAAGCACCACTTTTTAATCGTCGATACGTATCTTTGCGTACTGTTTTGATGCCGAAGCTGACTTACCATAAGTTTTCACGAGGAATCGATGAGTTTCAACTGTTTTTATTCTTTTTCTTCCACTGTATACGCAACTAGAGCCATCTACATGAGAACAGTTGATTTGAACGCAATCTTCTAAGAGTATTTATTAACAGTAAAAAATCGTTTTTAAATAGTTCAGTACCATTTATACTTTGTATCCTTTTGATGACGGCGGGATATATGCAAGTTAATAATCTTATTATTGTTTTGTACATTTAACAATGGAAATTTCCAACGCCCATGTGAGAAAATAACTTTCATGTCTTTAACAAAAAGAAAGAAGAACTCTTGGTGGCACTTTAACTAAAAAATTAAAAACGACAAATATTTTGAAAGCAAGTCAAAAAAGGCAAGATTTTTGGATGCCTCAGTGAGTGTCCATGGCGTGACGGACTAGTCCAGGGCAATCCAGGGCACAGTTCGCGCAATTCGACGTCGAGGCAAAACGACACGTAAAATGTCGATGCCAGTTCGCGCAACTCGTTGCATCGAAAGAGAGGTGTCGCAAATTCGACAGGGTTCAGTCGACGCCACTTTAGGCGTCGAAAGGGCTGTTGAATAAAATTGTTTTAAAAATTATGTGATAAATATTTTATGTGATTAAAAAAGAATGGCATAAATATTTGGAATTCGTGAGGGTAACACTCATCTTTAATGGAAAACTGTCAAAAATTAAATATCTCCCGGGGAACCACTAAGTTAATTTTGTTATCTACAATAGTTAAAATGTACACATATTGCATAAATTATAATGTTAATCTAAATATTCACATCAGAATACTTTCAGGACACAAACTAACGCAAAGCAAATTAAATTACTTGTTGAATATATGTATAGAGAAAAATTCCAATCTAGCAATCTAGAATCAACTGCAAATGAAAATGTACTAAGCCATGAGCAATGACTGGCAGGTCACTTGTAAAAATCCCTTTAGCGAACAAACTCATTGACATTCAATAACACTCACCATTAAGGCTTTACTATTTTTCCTTTTAGAGATTTCAACACTTATTTACACTTTGCTGTCAAAATTTTTTAACTAGTGTTGAATCACAGCGGATTATGTAAGTTTTTTAATACAGCGGTCTTTTTCGAAAACGACAAACTACGTGTTGAAATGCGTGAACTCAAATGTCGGCACAACGTTTTTGTTGTCGTTTTTAAAACGTCGTTGGTCGACACGTCGCCGTCGAAATACGCGAACTGGGCCCAGACAAAATCGTTGCCTTATCATTAGATCAAAACACACCAAAAAATTCTCTAAATGCTAACAATTTGCTAGCTATTCTATTCTCAAAAAGTTTTTCCAAATTTTTTATTTCATTCGAACTTAAACAAGCGAAATATTTTTCGTTTTTTGTTTTGTATGCCAACAACCACCTTATTGAAAACTACTATTCCTAAAGCCGAACAGATCAATCATATTGTTGAATAATTTACGTCTTTAATATCTTCAAAATATTTAAACAACTGATAGCCAGTTGTGAGATATTAGAAGAATGTGGAAAGTGTGGCAAGTTTTTGTATCCATTTCGACGAGGAAAAGAGAGAGCTGAAATTTGGTACAGATTTAATGAGTGGAAACGGGTTGTGACGCAAGTCAAGAGAAAGTGAGTATAATGAACATTAATAATAAAGAAATTACATAAACATTTGCAATACTATATTACGATCATATCTCATATATAATGAAATTGAAAAAGTCGAATGAATATAATATCTTTATAAAAGGCCTAAAATGCATATGTGACTAATTTGGTGACATAGTTACCAATAATCGCCAATTTAAAAAATAAATATCTACAAGGTTATTCAAAGTTGTTTTCTTCTATTTTATTTTAACCGAATTACAACTAATTAAATTCGAATTACATGACTCATCAATACCCATACTCCAATACCTCAAGTAAATTTTAGACAACTTCAAAGACAGTCTTTTAAATTTTTCCTACCTAATACACATATCTGGAAACACTAAATAGGTCATAAAAGTACACAGGTACCGTATCCGTTTTATAATTTAATGCGGTATCAGGTGTCTAGAAACACTTGAAGAACATGATCTTGTCACAGCAACAATCATAAACGTTTCTACTGTGTGATGGTCCTTGCAATTTTTTTTTTGTTAAGGCTTTTTGGTCGCTAATATTTTCAAACTGTGAAAAGTAGTAGTGACGGCTTTAACAGAAAGCTATAAAACTATAAAATTCACTTTGTTAGAACTTGCAGTTATGTTAAGGACTTGTAAAATGCTTAATGCTTTCCCCGGGTGAAAATATATCCTTGCAATTTACAAGCCATTAGTACAGAACCTGGCAAACATTTTAAAAGTATACAAAGGAATTAGTTATCAGTTTTCGGGGAAAGATTTCAAGGATCCTTGAAATTATATGTTGCTCATGTTCAAATTTCTGCAGATCAAAAATTGTGCATACCTCTTTGAAGGGCGGACATTTTCTCAGACATTTGGGCGACCTTTGAGTAAATTTGCTATATACCTTTTGCTGGAGGTGAGGACACCTGTAAAGATAAAACTGGAAGTATTTGTGGTGAAAACTAATTGCAGGCGTTCTTAGCATAAAAGCTTTCGTGAGAGAATTACGTGCTAAAATGTCTTTGTTATAAGAGTGATTTTTAGTGACGGTCACCGGTGACTGTCACGGCGCTCGGCCTGTGGTAGCATTCAATATTGATGTGGATATCAAACTTTTACATAAGCAAAGGCCTGTATGAGACGCTCAATTAATCATAAATTTCTACATCCTCAGACTTCATCTTGATTCTTGCCATTCGTCCACCAACTTCTGGTTTTCTGTTTCGTTATGGTGGGTAACCTTCAGTTGTTGTTTGCGCCTCTTTAAAATTTAGCAAAGAAACGTCTTAATGTCGTACGAAAAATCCAACTTAATCAAGAATCAAACATGGAACAACTATAGACACAACTTTTACACACTTAATACAGGAATATTTGTATGATATTTTAGATATCACCAACCGTTTCCAATTTAATAAATGATTTTCAATATATTTTTGAGTTAAGTTTTTTTATTTCCCTTTTTTAAAGTCACAAAACTAAATTTTACCTACTTTAAAATGGCTAATACTTATAAAAAATTGAATTAAAATGAAAAAAGAAATGAAAAGGAAACCTTTGGCATAGCTGATACCGTTTGCTATATGTAGAAGTTCCACTTCAATCGTGTGCTTGTGTGCTTTATATATATCTTTTTTTCTATTTAATTTGTCGTATCAAAAATAAACGTTAAATAAACTGGTTGCGACTAGTCTACTCACACTGTCAACTTCCCATTTGGCCATTATGCCGTACTTTTGAAAGTTTAATTGTAATAAAAAAAACCGTCGAATGAAATTGATCCTGACTTTTCAAGATATTCGAGATGAAAAAAAGCTCACGAACGTACGAACACACAGACATCGCCCTACAAACGATGGATCCGGACTCGAGGGACCTCGAAACGTAGAGATATGTCGAAATTTCCAATCCGAAAAATCGTATCCATTGCAATAACTTCCAAATTGGGAGTTAAAAATAATGCCTTGTTGCCTTTTTTAATGGTAGGTACCTTCAGAGGCGCTAAATTATTGCACACATAAAGAGATAGCGTTAGTGGAAAGCTTCAAATAATCCTTTATTAAATTTGTTCCTCAAGTTAATACTATCCTCCAGTCTATAACCACGTAGGCAGACTACACACTTTAATTGCGTTGCGTATCTTATTGGCTTGCGTTATTAAACACTATTATACTACTGTGTGATTTGAATTCTCATGACACCTTTCATTACTCTCATAGCAAATATATTGACTTTAACTGGTCCAATAACAAACGTTCAATGCATTTACTTGTTACGTATTTAAATTGAGTCTGATGAAATTTCAAGTATTTCTTAACGTTTCAATACTGCTTATAATGGACCTCCTAGTCTTTATACAAACAATCATTATCAGCACTCTGCTGTTAATAGAATCCATTTTCTATTCTAAAACACCCGTAATACATTTCAAGTTTAGAGTATTTCACCATGGTACACAGTACAGACATTCAACATACATAAAGTATAAATTACATTCCGACCCTGAATTATAATCACCAAAAAATATTTATTAATTTTCCCTTCAAAGTCAGAATCTAATTTTCTTTCTGATAAATGAGTACCATAAAATTATTAAACGTAATTCTGAGAAATATTTTTAATGGTTTTCCTAAATTGTCCTTTAAAAGGCTTAGCATAGTATTTATCTGACTAACTGCCCTCCTGACGCAGAAGAGCCCATTTCAATGTCTCTATGCAAATCAGACACCTGCAATTAAGCTCATCTCATCCTTCAATAAATGAATACCCATATCTGATAATATAGGTATTATTTACAATACTAACAAGGACATACAAACAATAAATTCATTATCGATACTCCCATAATCTTTGAAATTTTTTGTAATGATTTTTCAAATTTGCCATTTTTATCCTACAACGGGAAGCACATACAAATTTTATGTTTGATTTGAATTCAATATCAATATTCTGGCGAGATATTTGGATTGTCAAATATTGAAATTTTATTCAAATTTTGTTTAAAATCATGCTATTTATTAGGCACAATATAACTTAACTACATACCAGAACTATATCTAAAATTGCATCATTTATTATTAGAAAATTAATTATTTATTTCATACAAATAATTAAACATAAATCATTAATTAATTAATTAATAGAATTCGAATTTTCCGCTAAAAGTTGGCGCTAACTTCTTATTGAAATTTGCGATCTGCTTGTAGCTTTATTTCTCTTGAATAATTGCATTAGAAATGAAAAAAAAATGTTTGAAAATTTCCCGCCAAAGTAAAGAACATTATTTGTACATTTGATACAAATCCAAAAAGATATTTCATATAGATATCGACTAATCAGTTGAGAATGTTCCATTATAAGTTATGTCCTCATATTTGGACCGACTATAATGTTCTCCATTAAAATTTTCACATAAAAAAAATTCATTATTGATCTCTCTAGCAACTATTATAGTTGGATTAATCAATATGTATGCCCCAAGTCTTAACCTACGTTATAGTAATTTGCTAATTTGCATCCATCTCAAGTGCAATCTGTGCTTTTACTGCTTATATTGAATTTATTGATGTTAATTTTTATTTAGTAAAGAATACTATACAAATATCGCAATAGGAATAATTGACTGAATTTTTCTCTATAGTCTTGTTATAACACCAATTAATCGTAATTTCCATCGACTATAAAGTTTAATGGGTAGACTTTTAAATAATTAAATAAGATTTTGTTTTTCGTAAATTTTTCAAATGGGTGCGAGAAAGAAGATTATATCGTCATTTTACAGGAGAAAGTTGCTAGGTGTAATGGGCTTCCCTTGTGATCGACAATTAGGCGTCGAATAGGATATAAATAATTTTGGAATTGTACCAAAAAAAGTTTGATATCATACTACGTTTTTTTTGGCTGCAATGCGTTATTTGCAAAGCATATAAGAGTTAATCATGGATTCTGCGATTTGTATATTTTTGAAATCGTTAAAGGACTTCATCTAAACTAAAAACAAATAAAAATAAATAAATAAAGAAGACGATTTTTGGTAACGAATTTCACACATAAACTTGCATTTCCTTTGTAAATTTAAAATTGGAATTACAGAGTAGTGGTGAGTGTTGACGCAGTAGGGTAAATGTCCTCAATCTTCAATTGACGCAACTTGTTTGGAAAATTACTTAGTCCCAAATAAATGCAAAGTGTTAATCACAGGTCGCGGGTTCAATGCGCCATTACAAGAAAAATGTCTCAGAAAGTTCCTCAAAAACTGGTCCAGAAGATTTGACTAAACATTGCCTGAACACTGTATCCATATTTCGGAGACCGGTGTTTATTTCAAGTTGCGTCAAAATTTATCTTTATGGAGCTTTGGGGCTGTCAATGGGCAGCCTGTCCGTGTGTGGTATTTGATTGTAATCTCTAAAGGAGAGCGAAATTAATGGCTGGGAAACGTTTTTTGGGGGCACAGAGAGGAAAAGTTTCCAGACCTGATTTTTACTTTTTGTTCCTGCTGTCCGTCCGTTCAGATGCTTGCTTTTATGTTGTTCACGTGACATTGTCAGAATTTTTGACATATTGCCTCATGCTTTTAAGGGTCTGAGAACTTTTGAAGAGCCTGGGAATCAGTGGACAGCAGAGAATAAACTAGATTTACGTTGTGGCAGATTTACTGGTGATGAAATGTTTGTTAACCATTAATTTTATCGCTTGAAAAGATACACGGCACTAATGAAATTAGAACTTATTTACCTTAATTAATTATAGGTGATAAAAACGTGTGATAAAAATATTGGTCACCTGATATTGAACAATGCATGTATATAAGTCATCTGAAAATGTTTACCAGACAACAATGTTGGGTAAAACCAAAAATTGTTTAATGATGATGAATCGTTATGCAGCACAGCGGATATCCCAATAAACCACTGATGCATCACTGCAATTACACCACAAAAATCACATTTCCCCTGGAAATGCTTGCAAGAACTTTGGTATTTCAAAAATGCTAATCTTTGAATGTCGTTTGCTCCGTCTTGTTTCGAATCAATCGAAAGTTAAGGGGAGGTTCTACATTAAGGGCTCAAAAAGTAGGTGTGAATTGGGCTCTACTTTTAAATGAATTAGAAGTTCTATAAATTTGCGATGTATGGTACTTTGAGTGGTTAAAATTTCAAAGCAATCGGTTGAGTTTTTCCGAAGTTACATATCTTATTAGTTTGAAAAGCATGGTCTTGACTAAAAGGCGTTTACACTGAACTGGACCCAGATTGTGTAATCCGATACACCTGAATTTTAATTTTCGACCAATGCATATTATACGACATAACTTCTAAAAAGTTGGAATACCTTAAAATTGTTTTAGGAGCTTATATTCTAGATATTTTAGGGATGCAAAAAATTTAGAAAAAATCTATTTTTCTTGTCATCCAAGGTAGAAGCTTCCTTGAAGACTCTTTTAATAAAAATATATGGACGAATTCTCTGCCTAACTAATGAGAGAGGAGGATTCAAAGAAACAGTGCAAACAAAAGCAAGTTACATATTCCCCATTATATGTGAAATTAATATGAACGCATAAAATGAAACACAAAAGTAACGACCTGGTTTTTCGAAACAAATATACTTTTCTATCGAGACAAATGCCAAACAACTACAATGAAATCTGGAATATATGTATAGTGTCTTAAGGGTTTATGATTACTGCATATACGACTGGTACAATATTACCCATAATATATTTTACCCACATCATCTCTTTGTGAAGTGGTAGAAGCAGTGGTCTCGGTGTCTCTAATCCATAATACGTGTACATATATCAAAATAATTCCTTTTCTTGTTCGTTAATTCATAAAAAGTTCGATTTGACGCGCTTTCTTAAAAAAATCAACCTACACGATTTATGTTACCTATACAGAAAATTTAATCTCGCGAAATTATTTATTTATTGGGGAATTGAGTGGTTGAGCGGGAAACTAAGAATAGACAATTTATAAACGAGAATGCGATGATTTATTCTATTTAAAACCTGACTAAAATCAGTACAAATATGATTTACTTGATTGAATCACCAGGTTCGATGGTAGTTGTCCATAATTAGAAAATTCCAGGGTTGAACCCGTACCGAAAGGATGGCAAAAGAAGTTTCCAATGTAAATAAAGGACCCCAAATAATAAAGTCTAAAGTTCAAGGAGCTTGTAAATACAAAATAAATTCGCAGTAGGCCTGTTAAAGGCACACTTAGTGCATTTTTTATGTAAATAGATTAATCGAAAAATCCTTCATAGAATCGGGGAAAACATTTAAACGAAGAGAAAAATCAAATAATGGAGGAATAGATAACTCACATCTTTTTAGAAAACAGTATATGTGAGCCTTAAATCTTCAAACAAGAAGCTAAGACCTTATAGATAGTTAGTGAAGTAAAGACTCGATTATCTTATGTGATTTCCTAAATGGTAAAATTCAGAAATTAAGGATTGAAACTATAGATAATGAATTTATCTCTTTTTGACATATGTCACATTTGATCGTATATTGAATTTCGAACCCTATTATTGTTTCAACACCCAACGACTTGTAGCGGATAATTTCATCCACTAGTAAACACCAAGGTTCCAAATCACAAGCCAATACATCATCCATTTTAGTTCAGATATACGCCAAAAATTTTAAAAGAATCCACATGTTCGAAGTTCGAAGTCGTTAATGAAAAAGCGAAACAAAAAAAGGGCCGAGTATGGAACCCTGCGGTATCTCACTAGCTGGTAAGGAAGGGATCTTTAATGACTTTCTTTTTAAAAATCAATGTTTTTAACATCCTACGACGATTAAGACAGACAAAATCTAACTTGTACCACAAAATGATTATGACTCTAATTGACTGGCACTTTACTGCATTTGCGTTTGCAATCCCTGCTTTAGAGCATACCTCCAGTTTTTAAAAGTTTCCTTTAACCCTTTCAGTACACAAAGAACAATGCCATTATAATTGCCCCCCGCAAAAATATCTCTGTTTAAAAATGGCCGCTATAGTGGACATTTGCTGCACTATGTGGTAAGAAAAGCGATTCTGGGGAACCCCGCATGAACAACAAACCATTAAAACTAGCTACGATTTGGTCCAAAAATATGGTTTTATTTTTTTCTCAAAAGTTCTGGCTATTTTAAAATAAAACTCAGGAACTGACTCGTTTATTATTCATAGTAATACAAAATTTAAAGAAAAAAACGTCTATAGAATATTTTAAAGATACTTGCATGCCATGTTTGTAGAAATAAATTTATATTCCATCAAATAAAAGAACTTTATAGAGGCGATAAATTGCACTTCATATTAAAGTGCGTAAGCCTGGATACTTAATGCGGCAGTTTTAAATCCATTCTAACTTTATGTTTACCAGTTATGTCATTCTTACTGAGCGCAAAGTAATGGAATCCTATAATATAGGAGTTTCTAGACTACATGCCGGGGCTTACCCGCACATCGTATGGATAATTACCTGAATGAAGACTTTGGATTTGTAATGTTGAGTAATAGATTGCAATATTGGTAATTATTACCAAAACACTGTTAGAAAAAGCGAGTAAAATTCATGCATATTCAATAGCAATTAATTGGCCTAATTATTGGTGGCTCAATCCCGCCTGTTATACAATGTTATTAGACTTAGTCACTTGCAGTCTACATCGTGTTGTCGTGATTCGACCGTGGCAGTGAGAAATCTTAAAAATTGAATCTGAGAAATTCCTTTTATTCCACAACAATCCGAGTATGTATGGTGTTCACCTTAAAAAGATCAACGAACCGCCATCAAAGCAAAAAGCAAAGACCTGACAAAGTTGTTTATGAAAAGTTTGTTGTTCTGAAAACGTGTCGCAAACGAGAGAAAACTTTAAACTAGGATTTCGCAATGTGCAGTTGTAGATTGTAGTGTTCATGGTTGGGGATAGTTCGAAAGAAAACATTCAACTCGCCCAAAAAAAGTGATGGCCTAGCACAAACAAATTACATCAGATAGCCACAATGCCCCCAAGCGGTGAAAGACTCCAACGATATAAATTTAGCTGAGGAAAGCTCGTTAAGGTTGTTTTGTTGTAAAAAAGCGATACTCCCACAAGAGCTATCAAGGTCGTCCGAGTAGTCGACTATCTCCACACGGGTTAGATACGAAACACTCAACCTTAGATTGTGTGATGAATTTAATAACATATAACACGTTGTTTGCTTCTTTTTCTTTCAAATAACATTCGACACTTCGGGCTTAGAACAATAGTTGCCAAATGTTCTTCATATTTTGCTAGACAAGCTGTGACAATCTTTTGCACTTCATTTTCTTCTGGTTTCGGTTAGATGGCTTGCAACAAGTGGTCTTCGCCCCAACGAACAATTTCGTCAAATTCCAAAAGGCTGCCGGAGAAGCCAGTGAACTTGACCGCAAAAGCTCTCTGCTCCAAAAGCCGAGGATGATTCACCAAATTTCGTTCGCATGACGCATTGGAAAAGAAACGCAACGCAGCCAGGCGGTTGGCGGTTCACCTGAGCGGTAGCATTGACTTAATAAAGTGCAAGTATTTCACTTATTTCGTAATTGAGAAAGGTCCGGGAACGTTAGTACTACATATCTCGGTTTGATGTTGTACTTGTACTTGTCGATATGCAAATAATGAAACACGGTAATTTTTGGCTCGACTGAATTTGCTTAATGAGCTCATATCAGTGGGTTTTGAAAATGCCGCTGAAAGGTAGTCAGATTGGGAATTTTTCGCCGACATCTTTCTATATGTGACTAATTTCCCAGAAAATATTTAAAATTCGAGGCAGTGTTGTTGGAATTTACCGTTTCACCGGTGCTTTCAGGACGCCTTCTTAGAACTGAATGCTGCACAATTCTTGGGGAAAAGGGAAATCCTCCTAGAACACAATTATTACAGTTAATTAAATGGCATAAAGACACGAAACAGTCATTAAACAAAAACCCAAAATACCACTGACTTAATCACCTTATCAAACATTATAAAAACTATAGAAAAAAGCATTCTATAGGAGTCACTGTGCAGTAGGGTGAAGTGGAAAAAATAGAAATTTTCCAAGAGTTATTTTAGCATTTAGTACAATAGAAAGTTGTGAAGGTTGTAGTAGAGGGGGGCTTCTTTGGAAATTTTCCCGTATCATCTTTATTCACCGCAATGACCTTGAAAGTCTAAAAATCAAGAGAAACCTATAATTTTGACCACCATGCAATATAATGTTACATATCGTTTTTTAATAGAATAAATATTACTTCTGAAACGAATATTTGTTCTTCTCGGTCACCTTGGACACTCAAAAATTTTGGATTCGTAGCAATGGCAAGCCAACGAATATTTGAAACTATGCTGATAAAACCTAATGACGAACCCTTTAAACTTCGACTGGCGTGGTGAACATTATTAACTTAAATAAAATTTGGATGATTGAAATCGCCGATTTAATACTAAAAGCTTTCAGTCAGTTCATTCTATAATAGTTAGAATTTTCGAATAAATAATGTAATTGTATTAAAACTAAAAGCGAATTGTATTTTGTAAGTTAAAGTAGGAAAACGAAGCTAAATTAATATAAAATAATAAATAAAAGAAGTGAAGCTTGCCTTGCAAGCTGCAAAGTGAGTGAATAGCACTCCACTTCATCCCCACCACTATATATGTTGTACTTCCCTTCCCCTCAGGAAGAAAACAAAAAAAGAATTTTGAAAATCGGACTATATTTACCGGAGATATTCAATTTTGAATGTAAAATCGATTCAAATTTTTGCAATTTTTTACACAGCCTTGGTACATATTATGACGTCATAATTGAAGCTTGGCTTGCAAGTGGCGCCCCTTTCCACCAAAACTAATTTCCCCACCCCTTTCAAAATCAAACAAAAAAAGAATTTTGAAAATCGGTGTAGATTTGCCCGAGATATTCAATGTTTTATATGAAGTCATTGAAATTGTCAATTATGCCGTGTGATAGGCAGCATTATCGTGATAAAAACTGGTTAGGAAACATCTAACTCAGAAAATAAATAATTGTTATGTGTTTTTCATTTTATGTTACCATCATCTGGTTTAGTTATGCAAATCGTTCTGTCCTTTTTACTATCGAAATAGAGTCCTTTTCATATTAAATCTTCGGAAGACTTTTTTTTGCAAACTTATCACAAGTTCTTACAGATGTAGAGAGTGTTATTATTGCTTGAGGTGCTTAACATATTGTGACGAACTGAATTTAGATGATGACAGAGACTGAATATTTTCCTTCATATTAAAATTTTCTGGTCGCAATCGGACAACTCGGCAATACTTTGTAAAAATGAACTACAAGCGTCTGTGCCTTTTTTCAAGATTGGAATTTTTAAGTCGGTTAGATTCCTTAGATTTTTTTACAATATCTTTTTGAAGCTTTTCAGTTGTTATTCGATCAATATTGATGATCAATATTGCAATTCCGTCATAACTTTCACCAACCATAGGTTTGCACTGTCCTTCACTTTGTTTTGTTTTTTAGTCAAATAGAGTTATAATATGATACTTTTTCCCCATTTGCCAATATTGTGCTAGTCACATTTCAATCAAACGGACTAACAAATATGGATCAACTTGTTTAATTTCGGATCTTCCCAGTATCTAATACCCTAATTGACTAACTCGAGAACAGAGAATAGACTGTCCAGGTGTCGGCTTGGCATGTAACGTTTTGCAAAATAAACAAATATCTTTTACCATCTATAGACATTAAAATTTTGCTTTTAGTTAATCTTGGTCCTTAGGAATTTGTACACCATGAAAAGTATGATTTTTAGGCACCTTAACCCTATCGACAATCAAACTTATGGAGGAATCAATGTAAAAATTCTAATCACAATTGTAAACCTATTGAGCTTAGAATTCCGCCATAGGTTCGATCGGCGATGCAATTGAATCGAGTTACATAATCGGGCCCCTGACTTTCTCTGTAATGTAGCTTTGGTGTTCGAGTATTGTTCACTTCGAAAAAGTTGTATAGCCAACTTTTTCTGTTATCTTTTACTCCTACAACTTACTGTGTTATGCTTTCGTTAATATCGTGGTCTTCACTGTAGATAAAGAAAAGGATAGACCGCTCGGTAGTAGTAATTCAGACGGCAGCCATATGATGCAGAGGAGATTGAGACTTATAACCTGACAAATGTTACAAGTAAGCCATAATTTTTGGTATGGAATTGTTACTATGCAACATCCCAGTGGCTACGCAAGAACAATTCTCTTTAGTAGAATTGCCTCAACCATTGGTAGTCAGATAAATCACCGTGTCCTTTGCAGGAGTCGAATCCGTACCCACAGAGGAACAAATTTGAATAGTTGCGCCTCATACCATTCGGCTACCGACACCCGTCAGTTGAGTTTAGCTATACGTCGAGATATTTGAAGGAAGTCACACATCCGGGGTTGCTTGCTTTAATATTTAACATTCCAGCATTTCGCTTCCACTAACATTTCTTAAAAAACAAACGTTAATATTGAACTTCTGCCAGTAACGAAAAACATTTTTTAGCCGTAAATAAAATTCTAAATTACTACAGATTAAAAATGTGGCTCTGTCCCTTCCATTTTGAAATGAAGAAAAAGATTAACACCTGACCAAGGATTAAATAAATATTTATACGAACTGTAGTGAAGCTCCTTGAAGTTGTTGTATAACAGTGGAAAAATTTTCTTACCTTTAAATCAGGAATTAGTTTTTTTTAATTTAGTTTCATGTTGAGATGCCAAGACTTCAAGAATTAAATACAACAGCAATTGTTTGGCTATACATTTAAAAATAATCTCTCAAATATTTCGAGTTGCTCTCCAGTTCAATAAGTCAAAATGGGAGAAACAGTTAAGTTATTTTCTATCTTTAGAATAACTAACATCAACTTGACAGGCTATAACTTACGGTAAGGGCGCGAAAATTTCACTTCATACCTACCTGAATCCTTCTAATCCATCGTAAAAGAACCCTCATAAATATTTTATGGCGTGATATATTTTGCCCTGTGGTTGCTGTAAACTGAAACTATAAATGGTTTTAAGTAGAGAACGAATTCTATGGAAACCTTTTGTTGCCTGAGTGAGTTGTACCTGTTAAAATTCACTTTTTTAATCTTTCCTCAATCATTTTCCGAACCTCGGTCCACCTTTGAACGGATTAAGAACAATAACCAAATTTAACTGATTTTTGCAGCAAGAAGGATGCTGCAGTAAAATTTTATTCCCAAACATATACAATCCTTGTGGGATTGCTATTATCTCCGTCTCTTAATCCTGATAAAGGTGCACAAAATTGCACTTGTGAGCATACGATTTGTGCACTAAATCCCCTGGTACTAATGTTTTTCCCGAAACAAAATTAAGTGAAAGGATCAGATGTAGTTTTAACTAAAGCACTTAAGCAAATAATAAAATCTCTCTCTTTTTGTTTCTCTCTCTTCACCTCTGTAAATTATCCCTTACAAATTCCAACCGGTGTGCAGGGCTAACAAGCCGGCGATGATCTGCTTATTCCAAACAAGTCAAAAATTTGTTCCCCTTGTTAGTGTGATGGCAAAGTGAAGAGCAGTTTTCACAAGTACTTGACAAAAGTCAGAAATAATGGTGCCACGTCCCTGGATAAATATTTATACCTGAATTATGTTGTTACACCCGATCAAGCATCCATTGTGTTCTAAATGGCACATGAACCGGGAACTGTGATGAAAATTGAAGAGAAATCATCATTAAATATGGGCTAGGACACCCTGAAATACCAAAAAAACCAGGAAAACCAGCCTAAAATGCTTGAGGAGAAAACAGCATCAGCAGCATCCGCCATACCCGGCCAGAGCAATCAGATCACTTTGTTACGAGCCTGTTTATTGTTGTTACCATCCACAGTAGGTTTTTACCTCTTGTTCATCCTCAGGTGATTTATTTTTCTCCATTTGTTCACTCTTGACCAACAGGGGGTCTAGCCAAGGATTTACTTAGCGGTAGCTTTGATGATCATTCCATTACCTGGTCATCCGTAGCAAGATCACACATGGTCTCCAAGGGATGAGTGATTGAGCTAACACTGTACACGCTGTGGACAATGACAACAGCATCGTCTTTTTATAATCCTCTTGACCCGGTGTAGCAGATTATATGAGATTTTATTGTCATCATGATTGAGTTGGCATTTTGTATCATAATTTCTGAATAGACGTATGACCGACAAAATCTTTTGGTATCTTTAGTTCTAGAAGCGCCACTTATACCCCATACCAATGACAAATGATTTCCAGAACAATTAAGGTGTTTACTGGTTGCAGTAGAAAAGGGAATTCTTCTTCATCTTATTATTATTGTTTCTTGTGTATTTATTTCTTTCTTTTATTTATTTCACTATAGTAGAAAAGTAACCAAAGATTTATCTTTGAGAAATAAAATTTAAAGAGGCGCATTCAAAAACATATAAAATAATATGATATTAAGATGTTGCGTCCTTGATGTATTCATAGCAGAGCCTATCGCCTATTGATTATACTATATATACATTGGGCATAATTCAAATAGGGAACAACGTATAGCTCTCAAATTTAGTAAGGAGCAATTTTATGAGACGCTTAACCAATAAAATGAAAATAGTTCATATTCCCCCACTCCTTGGTCGGGCCGCCATATTGCATTTTTGTATTAGTGGACATAATTCGAAGGGGAAGCAACCTATCACTTTAAAAGCTTGCAGAGATGAGTTTTATGAGATTGCAAGTCGGAAAAACAAAAATAATCCATGTCCCCCACTCCTTGGCCATATGGAATTTCCAGATTATTGGACAAAACTCGAAAAGGAAACAACCTATCACTCTAAAATTTTGTACAGAAGAGTTTTATGAGCTGAATTATACATATTCATATAGGGTATCAAGTAATCATCCTAAGGCTGATTATATATTTTATGTTTTTAGTATGGTTTATAAAATAGTTCTAGTTCCTAGACCGAAGTTTATTGGTGTCATGG
>QYTT01088037.1:0-24490 GCA_006980735.1 Dasypogon diadema | reverse complement strand
TTTTTTTGACGAAATGCTAATAGACTTAAGAGAGTATTGGGTAATTTATTTAAATTTCGGTGCAAACAGAGTAATTTTTCTAGTTTGTCTAAGATTTTCATAATAGGTATATTAAATGATGATTTCATACCAAAGATAATTAGGATTTCTGTTGCTTTATTCTTTCATAATTCTTTAGAAAATAGTTTGATGACATTACTCCAAGAGTTATTAGGACATTTTTTCAATAGTAATGCAACTTTATTATTCGCATGTTTTTCTTTGCTATTGATACTGAATACAACTTGGAATAACCTTCAAAACAGGGCATTAAAAAAAAGTTACAATTTTTGTAATTATGTAAGCAATCATACTCTTTCACCATTTTATTGCCCTCAGTGTAAATGTGTAATCAGGCTTTATTGACATACTTGGGTTGTCAATCCACAACTTCATTTCTTATTTACTTTTCAGTATTTTTCTGACTATTCTAAGTAATAAAATCTCTTATATAAAAAATGTTTAGCCAATAATAGAAGCGTAATAAACCCTCAGCCATTATCAACTAGAATCGATTGGAGTCGATTAATATTCCCATCTTCTACCGAGCTGAATGATTTTATCTACGTCATTAGCATATTACAAGGTCCTTAAAATTAAATAACTGAATGTATATTGATCCTTTTCCAATGAAATTTAACTTGAGTTATATATCTCAAATTTTTTTGCACGGATAGTGGAGAATCCCCACAAAAAGTTTTAAAACATCTGAAAAATATTCAAATGGATACAAATGCGATTACGAGAGCATAGCACGCAGTCATAGCTTCAAAATTAAGGTACTCATAAAAAATACTAAAGCAAACGCTTGAAAAATGTTGACACGCTGAATCAAATTCCAATTACGAATTACCTGAACAGAGCTATAGAACCATGCAACACGGAATGCTTACAACAAGTTGAAATCAAAACCAAATGCCTCACGCCATGCATAAGGTGATCAGATGCATATACAGATTGCCTACTATATGTATAAAGTACGAGCAACATATTTCGCATAAAAAAGATTTCAATAATTATTCTCCTGTGGAGGAGTAATGTGGTCAAATCTACGCAGACCAAAAGTATGTATAATATAATCCTTAGGAGTTATCTCGAATTTTCGCATACACGCAGCATCAAGATTCGGAAAAATCAATGATATACAGTGTGGTAGCAATAGTGACTTCACCAATTTTACATGTATATCAGTGGATAAAATATTTGCGTATAACCAAAGCCGTCCGAATCTTCTATAAATCTTGCTAGAGACCATTTTGATATGTTCGCCACACGTCACACACGAATTTAAGGCGACACCCAAAGTTTTTGCGTTACTGACATAAAATGACGATAAGTTGTTTAAGTAGTCAAGCGGTAAGCACGAGGGATCAAGTTCACGGCAAAGCCTGTCAGCCTGATCTAAAATGTAATTGGTTTTAAACTCCCTAAAGGCGATTTATAAACCCTTATTAGATCTTTGTTAATTATACTGCCACCATCCTCAAGTAGGCCAACAGGGCGAAACCTGAAATAGGTTTTCACATTATCAGTATAAATGTAAACTAAACCATGAGAGACGACATTTAATCATTAATAAACATACAGAAAAGAATGGGTCTTAAATACATGCCTAAGAAACACCTGTCAATGTAATCTAGAAGAAATCGAATCACTAACCTAAACTCGCTGACATCGATTAGATAAAAAGCTTCAAATAAGCCTAATAACAAAATTTTTAAAAAAGACAACAACAACAACATCAGTTTTGGCAGAAAGTTTGCACAGTTTCAAATGCTTTAGAGATATCTAAAAGAAATAGAATCATAAGGTGATCATTATCAAGAGCAATTCTGATATCAATAGTAACTTTTAACAGAGCTGTAAAGTAATGTAACCGACATTTTTCTAATATGAGAAGACGTCGAATCCTTAAAAAGATATAAAAGTAATTCTTGAAATGGCAATAAAATTTAAATTATATACCGGAAAATCGTTTAAATATCGCCATCATCAGTTATGGTGAACCTCGTAGGACCTCAGTCGACATTCGTAATTTTGATGACATCCTTGCTATACAAAACACGAAAGTAACCCTTTACATCGCCGAACCACCAATATAGGTAATAAACTTTTAAGTCCGTTCCCGGACGAGAATATTTTGTTACAAGAAATAGGCAGTCGAAATTGGTAACTCATACTTATTTGGAGTTTTCTTATACAATACATTCTTAAGCAAGGGAGCATAGTAATCAGTGGATCACAGGGGCACAGTGAATTAATGTAAATAGCTTTCATATGAACTGCTCACAGACTGTCACACGATTAGAGTGTAATAAAGAAGATTAATGCTCATTTTCTCCAACAAAAAAACTAACACAGTTACTAGACACTTCATTCCACATCCCCAAAATATTAAGCTTTTGCACGCCACAAAATTCAGGAGGTTTTGATCTTAACAGTGAGCTTTTAAGTTTGTCTGCAGGAACCTTCGAAAAAACATGAACCCATGTTTCCTTACACACTTTTACTTTTCTTCTCCAATGATGAAAGAAATCTAGCTTAGAGAAACTTACTTATAACTTGAAGTAAAATTTTTTAAAATACTTAAGGAATTTTCTTTCTATCCATTACATTTTATTTAAATTTTGTATTATGCTTTAATTTAGATAATTGACTTTAAACTTCTTTCTTAAGTAAAGGGATTTAAGTAATCATTTTGTAACTTTTCGTATCTTTCTAAGGGAGACAGTTGGGAACTCACCAGAAGTTTTTTTCTCTGATTGCATACTTAAAAGTGGGACCCTAAAATAAATAAAATAAAAAATAAATTAGTTTTCTTATTACAAAACATTTATTAAGACTGTTCAGGCATCTCCATATAAAAACAACTAACTAAAAACTGGTAGTAATAAAGGCGTCCAAATGAATTTTTCTTCCTACGTTTATTTAACCTAATTACAATTTATTTGTTCAATATTTTCTGCATTTGGTCCTAACATAACTTAAGTAGATAAGCAAACTTCATAAAAGAAACTCTGAGATTAATTTAATCCGACAGATATTTGCAAGTGAAACAAAATCTAAAAGAAATTCAAGAGAAGATAGCAAACAATTAATTAAAGGAATAATATTAACTCATTATCCCAAATTAGTCTTTAGAGATAATCTGATGTTCCTGCTTCCTTCAAAATCCGGATCTTTAGACAAATTAAAAGTATGTAGACCTCGCTATTCGTGTGTTTTTGTTTTTTTTGTTGACTTTTAATTCGAGTCCACATGCCCGATAGCATACAGGTGAAGATGATAACTAAAGAAAAAATTAAAGAGGAAGAGTTCAGTGTTTTATGGTCAGGTCCAGTTATGGGAGTTTATGTTTGTTTTTCCCATGCAAATGTTTAACTGAGTGCGATTGAGGTACGCTGACGTAAAGTACTTAATTTTAAGTACTCTCAGGGTGATATCATTTGGGCTTGGAAAGCACTTAAAAAGGATTTGAAGTTGATTTACTTAATTAATAAATTTTATAATGTGTAGTATAGGTTTCCTGGAAGATGAGGACAAAATTTAACACGATGCGATGATGTAAACGGAGTGATTTTGGAAAATCTTTGGTCCGCTAAAAAAAAGTTTCGAAACCCTAACAAAATATATAGGCCAGTATTTCCCTTGAAAGAATTATAAATAAGCACTCTATTTATGCAAGGAGTTTACTTTACAAAAAGTTTCCAAACTTCTATCTGAGCTCCATGATATCAGCAAAATTACCGCAAGAGTTGTGTGAAATGTAAAATGACTAAGCAAAGGTAATAAAAAACAATACGAAGTAAGAAAGTTCGTAGAAGATGGTAATTTTTGCATTCTGTTTGTAAAATTCTCTGGAATATCTATCATACGTTTTTTAGGGCCGATTTCAATCCAAGTCTTCGTCTCGTTATAACAATTAGTGACGTCAGATCGAGACGAGCATCAAGCAAGCTCGTTCCAATTGGCTTGCATTGCTTGACTTTTGACATTTCTTTCACCTTTTCATGATTAAGACTAATATACCTATTAGGCAGGAGTACCATTTTGTAAGAACCATTTTGTAATTGTAAAAGCTATTAGCTTATGGTATATAAAAAATAAAACAAAAGATTATGTTTTTTCTTGAATAATAGCTATTAATAATTTGCATGAAGTCAACTCAAAGGTTATCTTGATGAAGTGTTATACAAAACTAGCCAAACTCCAAGCTGTCTCGGTCTGACGTCATAAATTGTTATAACGAGAAGAAGACGGAGACGAAGACTTGGATTGAAATCGACCCTTAGAATGATTTTCCGCCTTGCTCATGACTACTAACGAAACTAAAAGTAATATAACCGACAACAGTCTGCATTTCATTCAAACAGATTCACATGGAAACGATTCTCATATTACGAAATCTTGGAAATTGTAGTAGAAAATCAAAAATATGTGTGAAGGTAAAACAAATTAGTCGAAATATCTATCAGTCACTTTTACACATCCCTTTCATAGCGACTGTAAAGAGCATATAACACTCTTAAAGAAGTTATAATTTTAGATCAAAGGCAAAGGCATTCATGTTCCTATTGATTATTCCTTGTAAGGTGCTTCGAAAGAAATCATAACTGTTTGGCGAAATATAAGATAATCATGGTGGATGAGAATAGATTACATTATAACAGCCACGATAACTTTGTTATACGGACCAAAGATGGAGGTCATTGCTTTTCCAGATAAAAGCAATAAATGATGCACAATTTCTTTCACAAGTTTTTGTATTATTTAATGAGTATAAAGACTGCTTTGACACGTAGTTTAGTCGATGAACAATGGGCAATCTAATAATATCAATCAATACCGGATATCTAGGTAGGTCAGGATGCTCGGTAATATTTGTTTCAGACTCATTTAAAATAAAACGTTCAGACTCATTAGTGAGGATAATAACAGGTACTTATTTTTTAGAGCAGGGATCTCCAAATTTTTCAGGCCGGGGACACTTGAAATTTTGTAAGCTTTGTGGTACAATCAATACGTTATTGTAGGAGGTAATGAAGCAAAACTTGTTTCCTATCCATATAATTTCACATTTCTGTGAAATTTCAGTGAAACTTTTAAAAAATCTTACAATTGCCTGCGAACAGCATGTAGCCCGTTGCCATAGTTTGGAGGGCCCTGCTCTAGAGGATTGAAGAAATCCTGGCTCTTTTTTACGGTTTTATCACTAACTTTATAGACAGTGCCTTATGTAATCAGTTTGTTTTCTTCCTTATAAACAAAATTCCATAACACCCTTTTCGCCAGTCATTCTATAGTATAAGAGTGAAGGTGTGGACTAGAGTGTACATGGTGTCCAATAAATTCGAATGCAAAAATGAAAATTTAGAGCAAATTCATTTCCTAGTAATTTTTTTACAATTAGGTCCCGATAAGATTACAAGCTTGTGTTAAAAAATCAGATTTTTATCAGTTTTAGTTAAAGAGTGAAAAGCGATGGAAGCATTACGGGCACTTTTCGTGAATTTATTCTTTAAAGAAAATAAAATGTTGTTATATTTCCCGAAATATAAAAAGTGTAGTTTGACGGCAGGATTTTATTTATAAAACTATTAAACGTTTTAAGGAAACGTCCTCTGTTAAAGAGAAGTGGACGTCCGCGAAGTGTGTGTAGTAAGGAACGGTAAGGAACTCATTAAAGTTGTAAGAGTGCAAATTCGAAGAAATAAGGCCCGTTCGATAAGGAAACTTACTGGACGTTTAGGAATATCGAAAACATCAACTCATTTAATCTTTAAAAAAGATCTTGGACTAATATCTTATAAAAAACCTAAGTTTCTGGAATTTCATCTTTATCGAAACAAAAGCGAGCTGTAAGATTTGGCAATATTCCTGCTTGGCACGCTGGGGATGAATTCGAATGAATTGGCCGAAAAACCCTTTGTTTTTGAATAGTCACAAAAACCCAGAAAATGATCGAGTATGGAGAGTAAGAATAGATGATATACCAGGAAATGAACAATACGTTCCCACGTATCAAAATGTATCCTCAGTCTGGTTTGAGGCGGATTTTCCAGACAAGGCAAACTTCTCCTTATGTTTATTGAAAGAGGGGTTAAAATTAATGCCGAAGATTACAAAAAGGAAATTCTCGAATCAGTTGTAGTACCGAACTGTTAGAAGATATTCCGCGAAAATTATTACTGATTCCAACAGGAAGAAGCCCCATCACATTCGACAGGTGCAGTTCAGACTTGGTGTTCTGAAAATTGAGTGGACTTACTGTCGAAGAACGAGTAATCCTGATTTGACTCCCTTGGATTTTTATGGTTTGGGCTACATGATGGCAATACTTGTCGACCAAAAAATTTGGAACAATTCAAGCGAAAAATCTCAAAATTTTAGGACAAAATGTCGAAATCAAATGTGCCGCTTGCGGCTTTTTTGAAAAGAGATTACTAAAAGGCAAAAGGGGGGATTAAAAAGGTAAAAATAGGGGGGGGGGAGATTATTAAAAGGGATCCACTATAATTATCGGTACGAAAATTTTAACCGGGTGATCTTGAAGGAAGTCAGTGTTTATACACGGTATATCCTTGAATTTAAGAAACTGCAGACATCAAGGTGTACTTTGCGATTACCAAGCAAGCAAGTCTTGAGGACAGACTTTAAAATTAGCCGACATAGACTGGTAGGAGAACTACTTCTCACGACAGGTTCTACGTAAGTTGCTCAAAAGTGTGTTCACCCAGCAGGCAAACACAAAAATCGTTATTATAACGAATTTATTGCACTCTCCTTAGAGGGGTTTGTATCCACAACTTTGTGTAGCTTATTGCTTCAATATATTTTAAATTATTTTGCACTAATTGCTATTTATAAAGTCAATTCGACCTACTGATGGATCATACGAAGAATTCCCTAAAGAATTATAGGAAAGAACATAATAATTGTTATAATAATTTTAACTGAGGCGTTACAAATAAAATAATTATTATTTATAAAGTAAACCAAAGAATATTATTTCCAAGTTGCATCTTAAACACTTAAAGTAACTCCGTGACATATCGGTACAAAAATGCCTCAGAATTCTCCAATATGTAAATTTAAATAACAAAGAAAAATATACTAAACGCACTTATGTAACTACATTAACCATCTAACTAAACGATGGCGCTCATTTGTCAATAAAATCTGAATTTAATTTCCATTCCTACGTCTAGAGGGAATAGCATTTGCTTGCAGGCGGAATGTGCCAGAAAGAAATTTGGGACACGAAAAACAAATTAAGTGACCAGAAGACGTCACTGTAAATCTGAAGAGTCCAGCGCCGTGTCACAGGAAGACAATATTAGTTTTTGTCATTAACTTGAACAAGTGATACTAAAACATCTTTTCTGTAACCCGTTCAAACAAAGGTGCACAAAAAATGTATCTAGTTTCGAGACTTAGAAGAGCAGACAACTTAAATGCGAAAGGCCCACCGTCAAAGATTCCCATGTACCGTCTGGTCACTAATTGAATGCCATAACAAACGAAACGGCTAGCACTGCCGGTTCACCTAGTACAAGATTATAAAATCAGCAGTAGCCAGGACTGTAAAATACCTTGATAAATGGTGATTCCAATGCTTAAAATTAGCCACTTTCTAATTGTTGTCCAGCTCCTAATTAATAGGCGATATACAAGCAACACCACAGGAAACAACTTGATCTTATCACTGGGGCTCACATGCTTACATACTTATCGGTTTATGACGAATGTAACGTTTTCCTCCTCCATCAAGAAAGTGTATTCCCAAGCGCAAATATCTGTGCCGTGTCGTGCCCCAAACATCTCGTATCTTTCACTTTCTGCGTCTTCCTACGTCCACTATTTCTGTTCAGATGAATAAGATCGAACGTCTACTGAAGAAATATCTGCGGGTCGTCATATTTTACTCTCGCTCGCGCATCTTCGATATTCGAGGACGTCGAACGTCCCAGCCAGACGGTACTAACTCAGCTACGTTCGAATTCATAGAATTTTGGCTGATATTCGCGCGATTTCATACAAAATTCCACGAATTCGAAGTGATCCCGTGAACGTGCAACAAAAAACGCCGGCATTCTTAGGTATGAAGTGAAGATAACGCGGAAACGAGACGGAAATATTACGTTTTTAATTATCCAACCTTTGGCGTTTTTTACTGGTTTTGGTACGGGTTTACTTTCGGCGCACACCTAGTACCTTTTCTTGTGTTTTATCTTCATCAAAGTGGAATACAGCCCGATCTAGTCAGCGCTTAATGCCTTTGTGCCCCTCTGATGTCACTTTACAGATGAGATTTTATATATGAATAATTAGTGTATTTTTTTGTCGCACTTAACTGCTCGGTTTCTTTTGCTGCTTTTATTACAATATAAAAGAACATTTTAATTACTTTTTTAAAGTTGGGTGTTGTTTGAGGAATTTCAGCTCTTTAAGAGGAAATAATTTACAAAAGTTGACAGGTTTAATTGCTTAAGAAAAGATAGGTTCTTTACACTCTGCTTGTCACAAATATAGGGGTAGTTGTTGTTCACATACAAATGCTGCTATTCTATCTAGTTTTTTTCTATTGCTTACAATCAGATGATTTTAAAATGCCAGATTTATTCAAATTGTTGAAGTAAGAGTGATTACATTTTTCTGTATAGGGGAGACCGGGGAGAATCCAGTACTTTTTTCTCAGCAGATTTTCAATAAGAATTTTTTTTATTTTAGTAAAACAAGTTAAACCACTTTAAACAGCGAGCCCCTAGTTAAAAAATTTCTCTAGACATTTTTGATTTACAGTGTTTTATCTGAACGGTACAAAGTGAATACGACAAGGTTGCAAAAATAGAAACTCCAAATTACGTTGGGGAATCTGCCACTACAACATACATTTGGTTATGGAAAATTAGTAAATATATTTCATAATTATTACCCTGAAAATACAAAAACAAATCGATCTTTTTCTTCTTCGAAAGTTACAGGTTGAATGAATCCCTGAATCATCCAAAAACAGGTAAATATAGCGAATTTGATGGTAAATACTGCAGAATTTAAATGGTACTATCTAATAATTATTTTCTTGCAGTAATGCATGGACGAAAACGTGCAGAATTCAAAAGAAAGTTTAAATGCATCGGTTCGTGTCCGATCTATTGAAATTGCAACATATTTAGCAGTAAATTTATTCAATATTTCGATTTTAAAAAGAAATAATGCCTTGGTGATCGTAGTTGGGCTTGAATGAAGCAGCCACTGCTCCTGACAGTCCCCAGGGCCGCTAAGCTGAGTATATCCTCTTCTACAAAATAGGCTTTTCTGGAGATACGGCGAGGTTCAAAACCAACAAAAGTATCAATATCAGGAAGTAACATTATAATTTTTAATAAGCCACAAGTTATCATCAAAATCCTTTAAACGTGTTTTATCTCTTAAAGTGGACACTTTTAATAGTAGGACAAACCGGTCTCAAATTTCAGATTGTCGCCATTTTATCAATTTAACTTTCAATACTTCTTTATCCAACAAATTTCATAAATTTTTTTAACACGTTCAATACTTCTTTATCCAACAAATTTCATAAATTTTTTTAACACGTTCAATACTTCTTTATCCAACAAATTTCATAAATTTTTTTTAACACGTTTTTGATATTTTTATTTCAGATGTTTATTGGAGCAGCAAGATTCTTCCATCGTTTGGCCGTGTACGCCGCCGTATGTCTAATTTTTGGCAGCCGGAAAGGACGCCACTTTATATTTTGTTAAATAACAAACATTATTTTACTATCTTGGAAGTGCAATAAGTAAAAGGCAAAAGATCGCTGCTGCCTAGCTACTTTTATTAACGACAACAAATTCCCGAATTTAGGCTATTTCTTTTAATTCTTCTTAAATTTTGTTACATAGCGCAGAAATATTCGACAAAACTTCTGAGAGGGTTGTACATTTACAATTCAACATTTTTATAAACAAGTATCAACTATAATCACCTACATAAAATAATTTTCGCAGAGACTACTCCAATTTCATTGCATTGAAAAAATTGCACGAGAATGTTAACCTTTAATAATTATTTTTATTTGGACCTAAATAGACTTACCGTTCTATTAGACTCCTCTTAGCCTTTTTAGGTATTCTGTGAGTCACAACAAACATTTATTGAAATTAGAAATGTATTTAGATTTTTCCCGTCCTTCAGTTGCCCTAAGAAAATCTTATCATACTGTCCGCTCTCAAAGGATCCAGATGAGTGACCGCCTCTTTGATATTACCAAATTTAATCTTGAAATTCCACAGGGTTCAATCTTGAGGCCTCTTTTATTCATTGCATAATGATAATAAGGATGATTTCAAAGTTTATTGAGTTATGATATAATATGTTGCCGATTTACTGCTTTATGCATCTAACAAATATACGGCATCTGTTATGTAATATGTGATGTTAATGATGACCTTAAACGCGTGTCAATATAATGCAAAGGAAATCGGTAGAAACCACTACTCTACTGCCAGTAATGACTTTAGTTACATTATTATTCCTTCTTCTACCAGAATCAAAAATCTTGCTATTATACTTAACTCATCGATGGTGTGATCAGATCATGATAATGCGGTCTCTGGAGAAATATTCGGAATTCTTTTGTAGTGGTGGATGTCCTGTACAAACATAAATTTAGAAATCGCTTAATTATTATTACTATAATTATTACCCTTGTAAATTACTGTGATTCACTCTACTTGGTGTAGATCTTTTCACATTCATTCTTTCTATTCTACAATATACAGAATAATGTACACTGTAAGTTTAATACCTTTATACAATTTCAAGAAGCTATTATTGTTTGTTATATCAAAGAACAAGTTAAATATTGCAACAAAATAAATGAAGTAAAAGGATGGTCTCCAACGACCGACCGATCTCGTTGATATCGTTACATAAACCATATTATTTCTAAAGTTCTACCTATGAAAAGGCATCACTGGGCAGTAAGTCCAAAAAAGAGTTTATTTTCCATCCTAAGAGCTGAGTAGTCTTTCTTGTTAATGCTTGGTCGATGATAAAAGCGTTGACACAGAATGCAGATTAAATCAGAAGTGTTACCAAGAACAACAAAATATTCCAACAATTTTGTCATATAACTTAAGTCTCACAACAAGTCATATTTTTGGAGACAAAAATGACCACAGTGGGGATACTTCTTTTGTTGTTGTTTTCTGACACTTACCAACATTTCTAGATATCGGACAGAACAAACCACAGCAAATTTATGTGAATAGAGGGATTTTGCTTAGCGTAAAATTTTATTTTCTTGGAAAAATTTTTTGTTTCCGATGAGACTTCCGATTAAATCTATATTCTGTGATTTAGGCCTGAAACTCTAAAAAATATCACAATACTTACAAATATGTAATAAACTGATTAATATTGTGCACAAAAAATCACATTATCGAATATGGTTTCCAAAATAAAGAAAGTACAAATTATTGGAATTTGAAGAAAATTTGACACCTTAAAGCACTTTGAATAATCAGCAATTTTTAAGCTACTAGTGAAAAGATGACTTGGAATCACACTATCATTATTACTGAATTATTACACAAGCTTTGAATCCAGGCTCGCCGATAGCCAAGTGGGCGGAGGCGCACAAATGCTGATTTTCTTGCAGGTGGCGTGTTGTGGATTCAAATCCTGCACAAAACACGGCAATAGTAGTTGAAACAATTCTACTGAGAAGAATTGCACTTCCGAAGCGACTGGAATGTTGTAAAGTAATAATTTCATTCCAAAAATGTTGGCTCACTTGCAACATTTGCCAGGTTAAAATTTCCCAATAATCTCTTCCCTAATTTCCTTCTGCCTAAGCTGTACTATGTGCATCATAAGTTTGTCCCCTGGTTTTAGGCAATACCATAAAAAGAAGATACTTTCTTCATCAAAAAACGTTTCTGAGATATAATGATTATTTTTTATGCCTCATTTTACGGACAAGAATTCATTGCTTTCGTTTTGGAAACTTCGTTCTGGTACTTTTTGCATTGAAACCTCGCAAAACATATTTTTAAAAACTATTTATTTTAAAATTGTTGTTCTGGTTGAGTAGTTATACTTTATACAAATCATGTTTCAATGTTACTATCATAATTGTAGCACAACACATTTTGTAGCAAGCTTTTGATATCAAAACTTTAATATTTGACAATTTTTTTAAATTTATATTCAAAATGCAGAGACTTTGTCCAGCCGATTTGGTAAGTTAACAGAAACTAGGTGCAACTTTGTTTATTTTCGTAATACATTTTTCTAAACAAATTGTATTATACATTTAACAATAATTTACTTTTAAAACTTTACCATTAACTGCAAAGATTTCAATACCCATACTTCACACTTAGCTTCAGTTTACAAAAGTTCTTTAAATAGAAAGGAACGCATTTCGCTCGGTAATGATTTCTTGACACTGTACGAGATAATCCGTAGAACCCCTTGCGCATCCAATTTGCATACCTCCAGGTAAATACAGCAACGCCGGCAGTCAATTAAGAAGTCAACAATGGAGGTGGATGCAGTCACAGATTAAATTCAATCATTTCAATACGAACAGGTATACTTGAGTCGAGCTATCATCCCGGTAATGAATTAATGGCATTCAGAGACCAACAGCACATCAGACACTTCATCGAAGACTTATAAATAAACAAAGGTAAAAATAATAAAAAGCAGAAACGAAAATCAATCGGCGGATCGGACTCTCTTAAACAGTGGTTAAGTATCGTGGGATAAGTTGGCTACCATGAGTATAAGCTTCTACGTATATGGAGTCAGAGTCAGAGCTAACGAAAACACCTAAAGGATCAAGAGCAAGAAAAAATGGATAAGGTTGTTCGTGACTTGTCTTCGACAATTTCATCCAGATATCAGGTCGTGGCCGGGCTTCAAAAATTTGCATTTGCCACTTTATCGAGTTCAATTACATTTTGGAGAGTTCTATTAGGGGCGATGGAAATCGAACCTTCGTCGAGGTAAGGGAATCAAACAGTTATAACCCGGAGACAGCAAAAACTTATAATGGCTACCCCCGCCAACGAAAAATTAACAGGTCGCTACCAAACAAGAGGTGACATCCCAATGAAAAGTGATCTTTATCGAACCGCAAGAGTGTGTCGTCGGTCAGGCCCTCACCTCAAAAAACCCGCAAAAGTTCCCAGTGATCCTGATATAAGCAGTTCAAAAAACAGCGCCATGCTTCAATTTATTAAATGCCATCTTTGAAATTTGATACGCGTCACTAATTTTGGGTGCAAAGTAATCAGTCAGGCGACTACAGATTACAGGGTGAGGTGAAAAGCCTCCCAACATGTTGCGATATCCAATGATTGGAGACCACATAGGATCAATTTGGTGGTTACCGGCATTGAAATTTGACATGTGGATAGGGTGCGTGTAGACTAACGATCAGATTTTTGTGGCTTTTCGATAAAAAATTCAATAGTGACAAATGAACAGATTTTGGCGCACTTCTCTATTTTGAGTGTTTAGATAAAATGATCAAGAGCAGCTCTGAAGACGCGCATTGATATAAATAAAGGCAAATAACCTGTCATCAGGTGATCTCATGAAGTCGGATACCTTTCAACGGAATCAGTTCACATATGGGATGAATATTGGACGGTGCCGGACTCATTTGCCTGTAAGCTTCATCGCCATTCAGCAACCAACCTAATTGGACCTTCTGTAAGGTTCACATTATCTGTCTGCATTAAAGCAGATCGGATAGTTTGAATGCGGTAAAAGTGGTCTTCGTACTCTTCTTCTGCCTTAAATTCAATTGCTCTACTGTCAAGAACTGGACCTGTCGAAGCAGATCTTCTCAGGCTTATCGAGACTGGTGAATGACGATCGCCTCAAGGATGTGTCATTATTTGATTTATTCTTTTAAATGCCCTTAATTGAGTCTGCAAAAAGGCTGATAATTGCCGACAATCTCGATGGTTGGAATTTTTCACATCGTCATTTTACCTGCTGTCTTGGTTAAGGCCGAACAAATGCCGTAAGATTTACCTTAAGGTACATTAACATAGGTTCGGTGGGAGGTTAAAAATTTGTGCAACAAAAATAACTTTTCTTTGATGAGTGATGCTTCATTGAAATTCAACCAATTAGGACATAAATTATTTACTTCAAATAACATCTCTAGGAATACTTTGTACGCAGTTTACTAACACTGGAAGTTTTGATTTTTTGTTTTCAATTTAAAACACGATCATTCTGAAATTCTTTTATCATGTTGTAAAGCATCTGAATGCCTCATAAAGTATCATTATTTACTAATACCAAGGTAGTATTATTTTCTTTCTGATTTATGCTAGTTGCAAGATTTTACATAATGAAATTCAGGATTTTTGATCGTATGCGCGATAGAAGTATGTTACTGTTTAAATAACTTGTAGTACACTACATTCCTTCTTTTCAACAAGTGTCGTTTCATACAAAACATTTAGCTATTTACAACTTTCTGTGATGTAACCAAATCAGAAGGAATATTCTATCCCAGAAAGAAAAAGGACAATATCAAGTTTGATGAGAGATTATACTTCATTACAATCAATAATAAAAACTATTAAAATTTTACGATATTGTTTTATTTCTACGGTTTTAGATACTGCCTCAATGTGAGATAGAGATAGATAGATAGGTTTATGTTGCGTAGTTTTAGGCATTCGTAGAGGATGACAGACAAAATCTCAAGGTTCATTTATATTAAAACCTTGCTCACTCCGAAAACATGATAGACATCCCCAAAGATGTCCGAAAGACCAAGTAATAGCGTAAAATGCAAACCGCAGATTGTCCAAATTTATTGCGATGCCTTTTGCGGAAAACTAAATTTAAAAAACGAATACAAAATACACTGACAACGTAAAACGTTTGTAATAAAAATTAAGTTTTACTACAAAAGTGAGTTGTAACACGTTTGAAATTTTAATAATGATTTAGTGAAAGAAATTATATTCTACTTTTTGGTACAGTTAAAAATAAAAGGACCAAGTCACCAAGTCTTTTATTTTATTAATTTTTCCCCTTACCTGAAATGTTTTTTTGAGCTTTCTTTTATGCAACGTATAAAATTATTGATAGGTATAGGGTGTAAGGTATTTTATTCTTAAATGAAATATTTCAATCTTTTTTGTATAAAAATAACTTTTTACAATTATTTCGTATTAAACTTTATCATCAAAACCATCAGTTTTCCTTGCTTTAAATAATTTCTGAGTCGAAGGTAGGAAATGTAAAAAGCCCCGAAAATTTTGAAAATCTATTGAGTTTAGAATCAAAAAAAATTTTCAAAAGTTTTACTTGCCAAACACAAGCCTATATTTAAGAAATATTTTTCCTGCTAAATTTTATCTTTTCAACTTAACGTCTCTTCAATAGTTAAACAAGTTTTTTTACAAATATCGAATAATAAAAAATAATTATGATAGTTTTACTCTTAATCAACGATTTCAATTTCAAGGTGCTCATATCTGAATTCTTGTACTTAATAAAAACTACCAAAGATACTGCGTACGATATATTTTCTGTCACAAAAATCAGTGGACTTCATCAGAGATACTTTTCCCACATATCATCAGCATCCTCTCGGACCAAGCCTGATTAAAATTTCATCTCACACAAACACCAGACCATAAAATCTTTCAAAAGCCACCAAAGTCGGTAGATCTTCCTTAAGGATAACCACTTTCCGTTGACGTTTGACATATTCTGATCCCAAAACAGCATAACCATCACAGCACAACAACAAAGGTTGATTCCTTCATAATTTCTCATGTAAGTGGTCTTTCACCTAGCTCGGCTCCTACTACTGATGCCCATTATAAGTAGGTAAAAATGCCGAAATTTTCGAGATGTAGATCTTTCGTCCACCAATAGAGATAGAGTTGCTGTGGAAGGTCCCTTACTGTAATGAATTGGTTTTACGTATCCGAATACAAACAGCAACAAAATAGCTATCAAGGCCAGGGAGATTTAAGGTTCTACTTTGGAGATAAAATCTTCACGGCGGTCCGCAATATGACCAGGAGAAAAACACTTTGGACTGATAGCACCATGAAAATTCCTCTTTTGTCATCTCCCGATATTTGTTGTTGCTTTTCTGTTGATGGCAATATATTACACTCCTTAGAAGCTCGAAAAGAGATCCTGGATGGTATTTTTATATGAAGGTGAGAGGTCTTGTCTGCACACAAGTGTCGTTAATCGCGAAGGAATTTACTCAGCGGGGTGCCACCAACATTTTCCAACCGTGCAACCTACCCATGTGCAGGAAGTCTTATGCTCGTCCCTAGAGATGATCAGAGAGTTGTTTCATTGTCATTGCCCCTTGGATTCTTCTTTTGTCCTTTTGTGCCTTCATTGCCGCATTTATTGCCATCAGTAGAGCACTAAAGGTGAGAAAGTAAAAGATAACTAACTACCCCTAGTAACTCCTACTAAATCATGTTCACATGTCCTTGAGCCAATCGCATAAAAACATTCCAGAAGATGCTCGCATGATGTCTCAATTAGTGCTTGAGAGGAGCCCGAGGGTTAGAGAACGGTTGCATACTTCAAGCAAATAAATTCTATGTGCGGGAGGTCTACCTGACAGTTCAGGAACATCAGATCAGATGATGCCTACGTAAAATAAAGGGCAATGATGAATCCAGCACTTTTGTCTTGAATGGATGATGATTGGAATGCCTTTGTTTAGCCTATTAACAGAAACTGAATTCCGTAGCAGATTTTTTCTTGCACTTGAAGGCATATCAAATGCCAGTCTTCATCATCTAAATGAATTGCCATAAGGACCGGTTGTGATTCATTAATTCCTAACAAATATAAATTGCATATTCTCGCATGAGGCAATCGAATTAAGGTTTCGATGTTCATTAGCGTTGAATTAATTTCCGTAAGATCAAATCTTTGCTTTTAACGAAATGTTTGAGTACCTATCTTATTAATTGGCATCTTCCTTTCTATGCACAGAAAGGTGGCTTTCTACCGATTACTAATCCTCTTCATTTAAACAAAAAATATGATAAAATGAGAAGCAGCCACATTTCGCAGCATTGCAGTATATTGTGATCCAAGTGCACTATCGATGCATATGCACATGATTTCTATTATGGACTTTTTGTAACTTGTTGTATTGTAATTTTAAATATTTATTAAAATTTTTATTTTCGCCCTATGCTTGCTTGGTTTAGTTGCAACATTTGTTAGGTTAAAATTTCCCAATCTCCTTCTTTCTAAAATTTCCCTCCACTTTTTGGATCGTAGGATTCTCCCTTGGACTTAAGCGCCGTCCACACGCTTCGTCTTTTGCTCCGTCTTGCCTGTGCAAACCAAGTACGCGCAAGACGGATCATGTGGACGACAAACGATGGTTTGTGCAAGTTAAAAGAGCGGCCTGTGCAAAATCAGAGCGTGCCTAAAAAAAACTGTAGCACGTGCAAACAAGACGTTGTGTGTGAACAAAAGCACAGTCTTTTTACTCAGTTTTATTGCACTTTTGACAAGAAAAGAACCTAACAAAATATCAGACGTTCACGAGGAGTAATAACTGTCCCTTTTTAGCAACTATTCTTTGCAACACTCACTAAATTGCGTAGATGTGATTTATTTTTATAGATAATCGATACAGCTTCAGCTGAAAGTAATAAGTCTTGTTCGTCTAAACACTCCATGGTGAACATGCGATGGATTTTTTACCGTTTTAAAGTATTACTATTTGAAAGTAGAAAATTTCCAAAAATTTTGTTGTATTTATTTTTATTTTAAATTTTACTTTCTTTATAGACTCATTTTTAAATGGGGACATTATTTCCATGGAAGCATACAGCTTAAGTTGCAGTAGTTTACTTAATACAAAGGTAACAAATGATGTTGAAAGGATAGTAATAAAAGTATAGAAGTCAAACACAAAAAGTTATTTTCTGATTTGAATTTCTTCAGACGGATATAAAAGTTATTTTTTACTTTTATTTTTCCAGACAAAAATAAAACTCATTTTTCGATTTTTAACCTCTTCCGGGACGAATTTTTTAAAGGTACTTCAAATTAATTTACGTTTTTGTTTTATTATGTTTTATGAGTGAGGAAAAAATTGGAAAAACAATAACAATAACAACACATATGTGGCCGCTGAGCGTTTATGCATGAAATTACTTCATGTATTCCGAGCACGCGGGATCCTTACATTTTTCTCAAAAAAAGGAGTTTCCTTTTTTACTTCCTTTTTTTAGGAAGTAACCTTTACCGTCTAGTCTGACTTCATTTGAATCCTTTTTCCATGGTTGAAGAATGTACATTTATAATTTCTTATATCATAGCACTAATATTACAAATCCCGCTTTTAAATTAATACTACAACTAAAAAATACAATATTTTACACACTTGCTTTCTTATTTATCGAATATTCACTATATTCTTCAAATAATCAAGAGATCTACAAGCCATCAAAGCAATCTTACAATATTTAAAAAGAAGCGATCTAATAACAGCGCTGCCATATGATGGATTACTTGTTTTTGTTGTTGAGGTATTCCATTGTGAAATAGTTTTCCAACCGATGTTAATTTTTTTTTCACTTGGAATAATTTTAATTTAAAAAAAAACCCAAACGTACACCTATATGCCAGTATCTCTGATAAATTTGTATTTTGCGCATCGATACAGTTTTAAGTGTGCAATATCATTCCTCTGTTGTATTTACAATCTAGAAAAGTTTGCAATGTATTAAGGAATCCAAAAGTGACTTCATTAAAAAATAAAAGTCGAAAAATGACTTTTATTTTCGCCTTAAGAAATAAAAATCGGAAACTAACTTTTATTTTTGTCCAAAAAAATAAAAACCAGAAATAAAAATTAAATTTTGACTTTTATCCATAAAATTATGAATTTAAAAGTCACCTAAATTTTGTCAAGATCAGTTTTCTGGATCATAATTCTAAACCTCTGAAAGACTTTTTCCTACTTTTACTAACTACTTTTTTGACTTGAAAAATTGAAAATAACTTTTACTCCCGTTCCCTGCTTTTTATAACTGTAGAATAAACTAAAATGATTTTTATTTACAAAATGCCCAGATTGCATGTGATTTCTATGCCCATCGATTTCTCAAAAGAAATTGTGTTTCGTCTTCTTGCAACATTATAAAATTGTCTTGTGAAATTGGAAGTGCTTAATAATAATAATGAGTTTCCCTTCTAACCCAGAAGGCGCACTTCTTAGCGTGGAGCCAACAAACATTTACCAATCTCCGTAATTAAGCGTTCACACATTTCTCAGAAATGTGTTAAAATTAGTTTCTCCTACAAGGATGCAAGACATATAACTGTTAGAAAACTTAGACCAATTAACATGAAAAAGGAAAAAGATACTGGTTAGCAATGTTAACGATTAACATGAATCACGAAACCAGAAAAAGACGATTTTTCAGCACAATCTTGGACACATTCTGAACTGTATCACATATACCATCCATACCCAAGCTGAAAAAGAGGGGTGCCAAAACCGAGCCCTCTGGAATACCACATCTCAAAGACCAGAAGGATGAATAAAAGTTGTCAACTTTCTGTAAGATGTTTTTTCCACATGACTGTCTGTTGTCGACTCCTGCACAGTAAGTAAGCAAAGAAATATGATCATATGAAGAGATCCCATGTGGGCCAACACAACCCACAGCGCTTATCTATTGAGGTAATTCTACGCCTGATTAAAGTCCTCAAAGTGAAGGCTGAGTGGAATGTCACGTGAAAAATATTTTTGATTATTCAGCATACTATTGTCGAATCTAATCAACAAGTCGCAATGAAAGTCGCACTCATATTCACTATGAGTTTCCACACACATTTTGCGGTGTTCAACGATGGCATACGAAATAAATTTGTAAGTTTAATTGCTGCATAAGTAGTGTCCTCAAAGTGAAGGCTGAGTGGATTTAATAATTTGGAGTAAGTTTCCCATTTCATTATTACAGAGAAGACTTCTTTATATAATTATTATCTTTGAAAACAATAAATCATATTCCACATTTTTCATTTACACCAATTTGAGCAATTGAAGATTCATCAAAATATAAATTTATAACGAATTGAAGAGAATGAATACGCCGCCGGTTTAACCGGAAACGTAAATCAAAATCCCACTAGCAGATCAACTAATCTTCGCCGAAAATATTCCAGTTGACCGGCATTATGAAATCATTACAAACTGGTGAGTTATTTAAAAAATGTAATGCGTCACAACTGGACGGCCCAGTTAAAATCGAGAATATCTCCCACGTTGCCGGCGATTTCCCCAAAGAGCTATTTCATTCATAAACTGACTGTGCAAGTTCCGAGAAATTTTTTACAAATTCTGCAAAAATCTCATTGAAGCTGAGTTACCGGTTTCACATACCCTAAACGGAAATGCCACCTCTGTAAGTTTCTTAAAAATTATCTTTTTAGCTATTAGATACCGACCACCTTCTATTCACACCAATTCCTAACAACACACAATCCCCTGTCCTATGTCTCACCTATGGTCAGGATCTAAATTGAAACCCCCCATTGTTAGGGCCACCTTTTGTTTGACGGAAAGATCTTATAAACAGAGCAAACCGCCACCTCTATACAATTGGAACTTCTTGATTCACAAGAGCCTTCAAGATCTTCCCAAAACAGATTCTTCTTTTTACCTTACCTTAAGGCTAAAAAAGGTATTCATCTCCCAAATCTTTTCAGAGTGTGTGAATAATGGCAGAGCAAAGTGGACCATTCAAGAAGAATTCTATAGCGGCGCCAATTGGTCGTCTGATCGACGATGATCAATCGATCGTTTGTTACTTTTTATGTATATCGCCGTATTCTGAAGTTACCAGGAGCAATTCTTTTGTTAAATATTACCGAAATGCATCATTTTTACTAAATCTCCGTCGTGCGTTTCTGAGCGGTTGGATGCTGAGAAAAAAAAACCTAAGCGTTTGTACTTAATTGATAGTCAACCCCACCGCATTTAAATTGTATTTCAACTAGTTCTGAACTCTTTGGGTTTTATTTCGTATTTGTGCTAAAGCCTAAAAAGATAAAATTAAACAAAATGTTCTCCATGTACCAAACCACAAAAGACATGCCGACCTTTGAAATCCCATGGACTTCCAAATAGCAGAAAACCTTTATTTAAAGTAGTCTAACATCTGCGTAGAAAACCACCTCCATAATATGGAAGTCTGTCGAGCAGCACATGCCTAGACGTGTTTGCGCATGTTCAGCACCATTTAACTGGGACACGCGTGCACAAAAAGTATTTGGACAGGTATCTGTTCAAATTTAAATGAGATGTAATGGGCTACGGATTCACGATTTACATGTAGAAGTTTATAGTTTTCTTCATGCATAGAACCCTCATTTTCCCAGATCACCATCATCTTTTGATGTTATCGAAATTTAAAAGATCAGTCAAAAAAGAGCCAGCAACTTTGAGGTGACATAACAGATAGACTTTCTAGCGAACGAGACCAGACAGAGTGGATTGGTCAAGGCTATTAATTAATCGTGATACTGATCAAGTCGGAGTCACTAGTAGTGAAATATTTTAACAAGACAAGATCGCGCCTCTATTGAGTCCTGTCCTGTGGTCCCTTTGTTCCTAGGGCCACGTTCAAATTAGAATTCAAGTCATTTAAACAAGAAAAGACACCTAAAATTTAGAGCTAACGAATTACAATGCAGTCCCGTCTAAAATCCGTCTGCAGACAAACTAAGAAAGGATCAATGGAATATACCAGAGGCGCTGGCGCTATCTTATTTGATCTAATTCTTACCACCGGAGGCTGTTGGAATTCAGTTCGTTTCCGGTCTCTGAGTCGTTCCATAATGAGAAGGTATCATGTGCTTAAGCAGGGGGATCCATATAAGAATTTCGGTTCCCCATTGAGACCATGGGCTTCCATCTTCTTCAGTTTCTTCAGTTTTCTCTTCATCTTCTTATTTCTTTGATCACACTATGTCGTGTAAGCATCACCATGGCTGCCCTTTTTTATATGATTTTGAGGTTTTAAAACATGAATGAATATCTTCTTGTGGTAAATTCTAACCACTTTTGATCTGTTAACACATGTCTCCGGAGATAAAAGATTTTTGGAGCTTTTGTGTTGGTCCAATAAAATCATGGCAGGCCTGAAGGAATCCGTACCTTTCGCTTTTTTATGCATGTGACACCTTCGGTCCATTTTACTCCTGTTTTATGTTGTAAACGTGATTCTATGCTAATATTTGGAGTCCATTGTCTGATAAAATTTCTTGATATCTTTTTTATGATCAAACAATTGTTTTTCTTTTGCTTTTAGTTTATTTGAATAATGTAGGATTTGAGAAAAATAATTTTCTTGTAAATCTTTGCCGATTTTATTGTATTCACGTGGTTTACAGGTAATTGCGTTTGATTAAAGATATAACTCCAATTATATTAAATTTGTTAAAAAAAAACAGCCAGAAATAAGAACTTTATTCAGAAAATTCCTTTAAAATGCCAAATTCTTCATTATCCGCATATTATGCAATTTTCATAAGTTGTTATAAAAAAGAAAAGAAATCGTAAAATTCCTATTCTTTATCAGGGACTCTTTCAAGCAGCCGATTTGTTTGTTTATAACCGGAACTTCTTGCCATCGATATTTTTATCTATAAGTACCCTATCTGTACTACAGCAGTAGGTAAAAATAATCTTAATCAGTCTGGCGCTATGATTCACATACGCGAATCCGTATGTGTAAATTAAGAGTAAATAAACTTTATCAGACCCCCATTAACCAAATCTAACTTCATTCGTTGACGATGACGTATGACTTGACATCATCCAAATGGAGAAATATAGGTGTGCTCCGAAACCCTCCGTTGTATAACGTCATGACTTGAATAACACAATGTTCTTAGAAAGGAGTACAACTCACAGTAAATATAATTTAATTTTGATTATTTATGACGTAAGGAGCAGTGAAAGCGGATATTGGAGGTGTGTAGTGCTCCCACGGTTGTTTCGTTATCTGAATTACCCACTGGTGATTTCAATTGGCAAGATAAAGGTGCTGCTGTACAGAAATGAGGGTAAAGAGTGAATTCATGAATATCGGGACCATCTGCATATTTTAGTGACCAACAATAGATTGTTTACCTTAACCTCTTTTGAATATTCTTTTATTAGGGAGGTTTAGTATTTTTAAACTATCCTCATTTACACTGTATTTACTACATCTTCAGGAATGGCAACAAAGAAGAATAAATTAGCCAAACATAACATTACTAGTTTTGTAATAAATAAACATAGACAGTAGTCAAAAAATTATTCGACCTAATATCCTCAAAATAACAATAGTAAATATGTTGGCAACTACTTCTGCGCCAATGGTGAAAATATTTCACGCCTTTTTAGTCTAAAAAGATAAGTTAATTATGTTATTGAACATACTCTTGAATAAGGTAGAAACTTTTTTTAAAAACAAACAAGTTCACAAATTAATCTGCTAAACTGAATCTTCCCTGGGTCTTGGATTTAATCGATATTTATTTTATCAAGGTATTATTTTCTTTATTTCAACTAATTTTATTTCATGTTATTATTTTTCACCTTTTTATCTATAATGTTGCTGTTTCTCGCAGATTTTTAATTTTACACTTTCCCTGTATTTGTTCGATATATTTATATAAGGCTTTCCTGATAGTTTCCGTTGCCCCAGTAACGACAGGTATTATATTAACTTATCATATTATATTAGCTTTTTGCCGGCTTCTTTTCTGCTTAGGTTCGTGTCTCGTGTCTTATGATTGAGATATCGGGTTTATTGTGTTTGAACGTTCTGTTTATCACAATTTTCTGGTTCCACAAGGTGACTATTCCCTTTTCCGTTATTCGTGTGCCTTGCTTCATTTAATGTTCGTACCAATTATTCTTATCTGTTTTCCCACCCAACGAATTAAAATCTACCATTCGTCATACACTATTATATATTTGTCTGCTGCGAGTATAGGGCATCCACCCAAGACAGGATTCATATTTTCAGGGTGTTCCTTATACACCATACATTTAGTTTGGGCTATACAGAGTGTGTCAAAAGCCTACAAACATTATTATTTGATAGGGGGGGGGGGCACGCGGATTACCAGGTATCATAATTGAGTGATGAAACACAGAATCAATTGCTGTTGTTAACAAAATTTTGGACTGAAATAAAAGTTATCAGTCACAGTGCTACATATTTTTGCACTTCTTCCTTCTAGTTTTTTAACCAATTGCAATTTAATATGTCAGTACGTGCTATGCAGATATGAATTTAGATCATATGTCTATATCTCTGTTTAATATCCATATAGTAACACATTTCACATCTTTGGAAATATACATACCATTTTATCGGAAAAATGAAGA
>QYTT01088035.1:19523-31144 GCA_006980735.1 Dasypogon diadema | reverse complement strand
CATGGATCAAGAATGAAAAAGAGAAGGAATGGAAGATTTTATCGTGCAATCTATGTGTGATTCATAAAAGGTACTTAAATACTTCTTGCTGGCTCGGAGCCCCAACGCATCACATATGCAAGTCATGTGTACCACTTCTCTAACCCTAACTCAGCGAAAACTTTCCGCTTTTCATTTTTTCACTAAAGAATCTCGGAGATATTTATGAATGTCGTCAAATTTCCTTCAGTGGGTTTAATTTGTCGCAATCATGACTTGGCTGTATTTGGAGATGCTAACAATTGCATGTTTTTATGAAATAGGAGTAAATATTTAAAAGTAGAAAAATCTGCATTCTCAGAGATGTGTGCAGATATTTAAAATGTCAAGGAGTGGAAATGTTGCTAGAAAAGTTCTCTTGCAGTGGAGCAGTTCAGACAGAAACACATTATTCAAGGATTTGCATATTTAAAGTTGCGGAAATTAAAGAGGAGTTCTACTTAATACAATACACCTAGAAAAAAGTAGTGCACCGCTGCAGGTATGTTGAAATTATTAATATTTATGGCCTTGTTAAATGCAAAGTAATTATAAAGAGTTTAACAAATTGTCACAGAAATTACAAACTTTCACAATCCAATAAAATAGGAATGTTCCTACGTAAACTGGCTTTTGACCATCAACAACAACAAATTGAATATTCAAATAGGAGCATTAGATGGTGAAAATTATAATGTTCTATTGCAGCGGGCTTTCATTGCCAAAAGACCATTTAAAATTCAGCCACTTGTGTTTTTTCTTCCCATTTACTTACTTTTGATCCCCACAGGTAATTTTATCTTTTTATAATATTGTGTGCTTGTGTGCATCGGAACACATTCAATCAATATACATCAGAAAAACTGAGCTGGATTGAAGATAAGTCACAGAATCTATAAACAATTTATGTTTTCATCTTTAAGGTGCGCTGTGTATTTGTGCATTTACACAGATGCAATATTATGAATACTTTATGAGAAAGTACTGAAATTAAAACTCTAAGAATTATGGATGCGTGCACTGTGGAAATGTTATAGAGGTAAATTTAATGATAACTCTCAAGAAGAAAACAGAGTTGCTTTAAAGAAGAGAAGAAAGCTCACTTTGCCCATCAGTGGACTACACGCGACACAATACATATATCCGAAATAAAGCCTTTCTTAAATCCTGATTCATCATTCTCTATAACAAAAAAGTGAAATGCACTGAAATTGGTTGAATATTTATTATGAATTCAAGCTTTGTAGAGTCTATCTATATCTAACGTATCTATGTAACTTTGAATCCATAAAATCTACAGCTCACACAAACTTTGGAATATTTCTGAACCACTCGGCATGCATATACCTTTCCGATTGTATTTAAAATCAGAAATCGTTTGACTTTAAATGGTGGATACATTTGCTTTCGGACAAGAACAGCAAGTGCCAGCAAAAATTATCTAACAAATCAATAAAATTCCAAACAAAAGCAACCTGAATTCAAAGTTTCACCGCTTCAGAATTTTGAATTACTCCCTCCTGACAAACAGGATTCAAGATCGTATGTACCCGCCGAAGCACGTACAGCTTCGTGTTTACGGTTGAAACTTAGTTCATTAGAATTTACGTGAACTATTCCCTCCAATGCAGTTCAACAATTCTAATAACCTCGTCATCTCCTTCTGACAGTACAAGCCCAAGTTGGTTGGAAAATTCAAAACATTTTGTTGTGTTTAACTTAACACAAAACAAAGAATATTGTTCAGAAGTGGTAATCATGGAAACTTCTACATTTACTAATTAAAAGCAATCTATAGACTATACCAATGCATACCTTTCGCTAGTCGTCATCTTGTAATACACGGTGTAGGAAGTCACTTCGTCCGGATTCCTAAGTGGCTCCATCCAGCTAAGCGCAACAAACCTTGGTTTAACTACTTGCGCTTCTAAATCTCTAGGTGGTCCGGGAAGTGGAACTGGTGCTAGTTGACTGGTATCTAAATTAGGAAGTTTTCTTGAGATTGTGGGAAGTGGTGACATGGCAGCTTCTTCAGTTTTCACTTTATTTCGTTTTTTATTTTTCCATGAGTTTAGGATTTTATCGGGATCATCACCAGGCTTAAACGGATGAATCAGTTCTTCTTCGTCATCGTCAGACATGTCATCGTCGTCATAGTCGTCTGTATAATAATCATAGTCTCTATCAGAATTTTGGTCTTTGCTTTTGTCTTTTGACAGTAGACTATCTAAGGCACTTTTTGATAAAACTCGAGGATCTGAAGATTTAGTTTGAACTGATTCATCCGATTTTGTGCTTTTCTTTGTACTTTTCAAGGATTTTGTGGTTTGGGATTGTTTTTTTGAGTGTCCTGTAAATTTGGTGATGGGAAGAAACACAAAGAGAAAAAAAAACGAATAAATAAAAATTGTATAAATAAACAAAAAAAATGTAAATTTTATAAAAATAATAAAATAAGAACACATTAAGAAAAATTAACTAATTAACTAATTAAATTTGCTATCATCTTTAAATGCCAGAATGAATGGAATGCTTAGCATTGTAAAAAGTTAGATTCAAAATATACAGGATGTGCCAGGGACAGCAGTCCAAACGAAGGCTAACGGTGGAAGTTGGGCCTGTTCACGATTGCAGTTTGTCTACTGCGATTTCTACGCCTGCAGTTAACGCAGACGGTGAAAAATTTTTCTAATCATGATGTTGAAATCTACGTGAAAGGACTACTCTCTTTTAAATATTATCGATATTTTCGAAAAATTTCGTCATTTACATAATTAACTACACGTGTAGAAATTGCAGCCGACAGCAGATAGTGAAATCTTGAACAGATCCGATTTCATTACCAATTTGCTAAACACAACAGAGGACCCTAAAAAAATTGAAGGGTTTAAAAGTTATTTGAAAAGATTATTACCGTTCTGTACAAAAATTAGTACTGTACTAAAACAGCTGCTTTTCTACGTCCTGGTGTATTCACCACACCAGAACTGAGTTGCCACTACACCTAATTGGGTGCAGTCAAATTGTGTGTGGGTTTCGTTTTTCCGTTGTAGGAAAAAATATCAAATCGGCAAATCCGGTGACGGTTGCTATGAAAAATAGTTGCTTGCCAAGAGTACGGGAACAAAAAGAAGTCATTTGGTGCCAAATCAGGACTGTACGGCGGACGACCCATCAATTCGATGTTTTGTATTGAGTTGTTTGAGTAGATGTGTGAGATCCTTCTCATGGTGAAGAATGATCTTGCATCGCTGGTTGTTTTTTCTTATTTCTTCAAAGATTTTTGGCAATTGACTACTCTCCGATCCTCTAATGGCACTGTAACCACATGGCCATTTATCCCAAAAAAAACAGGCGACTATTTGCTTCGAAGTGCTTTTTGCGTCACCTGCGTAGACATGACATGACATCGACATGAGCCTTTTTTAAGCCTTTTTTGTGACATATCAGTTAGCGCACATCATCGATGTTTTCTAACACAACAACCGATTTTGAACGACGTTCTTTAAATTTGTCCGTGAGCAAACGACGGCCACGATTGAATTCACTAAACCAATGGCTTTAGATGGTGCTTCATCGACAAAGCCAAAGTTAGCCGATCGATGTACTGTTATTGAGATAATCCACTTCAAAAGCCGTACTAAATCAAGACACCAAAATTCTCAAGAGTTAATTCCATTTTTGGACTGAGATGAAATTTTCAAGCCACTGTAAGCAACACATGACAAAACATTCCAGGTACGCATACCTTCAAAAATATCAAACTTAATTCTTGACTGTTCCGGATACATAAATAGCAACCCTCGTAAAATACTATTTAGAGCTAGAATATGTGCCGGGTAAATTGTTGCATGTACCGGATTTATTTTCGCGAAAGGTTTATGGAGATAATAAAATCAGCACTGAAGATGTCGTGCACCTGTAAATATGAATGACACGAAAAGAAAGCTTTCTGAAAAATATACAGAAAAAGATAAAATATTGCTAAATTAAACTCACTGGTTGGCCAAATTCCAAGGATAAATTACTGGATGTAAAATTTCTTGGAACATTAACGATAAAATCTATTGTGAGGATAATTTGGTTTTATTTGAAGGTCGGATATTCGTTCCAAAAGAATTAATTACGAACATGTTAGCTCTGCTACATGAAGTGCATTTAGGTATCACGAAGACCATAGCAAGAGCAAACAGTTTCCTTTATTCGCCTTTCATGAACCAAGCCACAGCCAACATGATTCATAAATGTCCGGTTTTGAGAAATACGGACCAAGCAATCAAAAACATCCTTTGCTCTCTCACTAAATCGTTGAATTACCATTTCAAAAATTGGGCATTGATATATTGAGTTAGCATCAGAATAATATTTGGCAGCTGTGGACCTGGACTACTATTTGAAATGGCTTAATTTAAAACCAACGGAGGAAAAAAAAACAAGCGACATCGAACAGCAATTGAAAATTTTTTGTCTATTAGATTTCACAGCAGGCGAAGGTGATTCTGCCTCTTGTACGTGACGTTCCTCAGCGATCGATCCTTGCTCCTCTGTTTTTCAGCTTGTGTACTGATAATCTCCCGAATGTCGTTGAGGTCTGTACGCTAACGATGTACAGATATATCTTGATAGACCTACTGCTCTAATGGAGGACTATATAGTACGCTTGAACTCGGATGTGTGGAATATATCAGGCAGAAAGACTGTAAATGTTTGGCTGCTTACTCTAACCATGTAAGAAATCTTGGAGGTTATCGTAATGAAAATATGAGTTGTAGAATTTGCATCGTTTGAGGCTGTCTATTGACTTATTGTCCACGAATACTCGCAGACTTCTTGCAAAATCTCTACTCTTGTCGTATTTTACCCAAGGTTGTCCATTATTCCCACATTTAGATTCTAACTATTTTACAAACATTCAATGATTAGGTACATTAGGTTTGTGTTTGCCCTTAGATGGTTTGATCATATTGCTCAATACAGGAACAGTTTAGTTGATTGTTCATTATATACCACAAGTAACCTGTACACTTATTTAGTCAGATGAAATTTTTGGGCTCTTCTAGACGTTTCCATCTGTTAAGACCTAATTTTCATTCATTCAATCATGGAAAACTCTTGCTTTGTCCGCGCTTTTCGCGTTTGGAACTGTTTACCCAGTACTATTCAGCGGGTAATTTTGGCTGGTTCAGAAATTTGGTAGCGGAGCTAAATTTCACGAAGAATTAGGCTCCGGTGGATGGGACGCATTCTCTGGGGCTCTTTGGTTTTGGTATGGTTGAAATATGAAGTTTTCCCTTATTGTCGTAGCTTTCATTTGCTCGGTCTTGCTATCTTTCTCGTGTGTTGATATTTTAGTTATAAATTTTACAACGCTTTCCCTACTGAAAGGGAATTGTATAAAATTTTAATAGAAGACTTTTGCCGTACATTCTTCTACACTTTTATTTCTCGTTGAGGCAATAGAATCACTAAACGCGTAAACTAGGTGTCGCCCGATTGAGTCATTTACGTGAACTTGTATAAAGCGCCGATGAACATAACGTTGCACGCGTATATTTGGACCAGTGCACTCAAAAGAGATAAAAATTTAATGTGGTAATGTGGCAGGTATCGAGACTATGCATAAGAAGTTAACAACTCCTCATGCACTCACAGCATCAGAAATAATTTGTTCTTATTCAATCAAAACGCATTCCACAATTTAATTTATGAAAAGTGTAAAGAGCCTTCAAAATTTTCAGATGTATCCCTTGGAGTTGCTGGGAATGGGAAGAGTAAATTGTTTAATTAAACCTTTCTTTTCTATAAAGTGTTCAATTAACTACGCTCGTTTGATTCTGAGATTTTAACCCTAGTAAACATCGAGTTCAATGAATGGTGTAAATGGAACCCTATTATTTAAGTTTCCACAAAATTTAGCATATTTTGCCACACCCAAAAAAATCTTTTTTTTTTTGTATTTTTGCCCCAGAGAGTTACTCTACATTGAAAACAGAACCCTTAATATCGGCCATTTAGAACTTTTTGCAGAAGGGACATGACCAACTAACTAACAAAGCAGAGTTCCATTAATTAAAATCACCAGGCAAATTAGGATCTTATTTACCAATGCCTTTTATAGGCAACATTATTTCATGACGTGCCGCCATTTGAATTAGAAACACGGGAGAGGTAAAAAGCTCAAATCAAAAAGAAAAGTTTCCAGAAAAAATCCATGCCACGCGTTTAATTTGATTACCTTTCATGCTTTGACTCATAACGGCCGGATTTACCAGGGTAATGGTCGTTATTTAATGGATTTTAAATTGCAGACAATTTCCATTTCTAGGAGTGCCCAGGCCCAGATGCAAAACTATTGCAACGAAAGCAATAAAAATAAACAAAGAAACAAACAGGTAAACAAACAGAATTGGTGGGGTGTGTTATCTGGTATAGGGGAGCCATTGAATTCCAAATAATTCAGATAATTACCATTCTTACCAGGCTGAGCGATTTTTAGTCGAGCCGAGGCCTGAACACTTCCTGCAGGATTCGTCCCCACGCACTGAAACATGCCAGCGTCTGAATTCAACAGCCCAAGTATCCTCAAGTTGTGTCTGGAATTATAATCTCGTTAGAGCTTGAATCAATTAGCATGAAATTAATCAGAAATTCTTACCCCCCGAAAATTTGCATGTAATCATTTGGTGTGATAACGTCGCCGTTTTTGAGCCACTGAATGACTGGTTTTGGCTTCCCACGAATCGAGCACTTCAGTTCTAGTTCGTCCTTCTCACTGGAGACGGTATCAACCGGGCTCTCAATAAATTTTGGAGGAACTTGAACTTGCACTGTAGCCTGGGCATCCAACGAGTCAACGCTGTTGCTAGCGCGGCACTGGTAATTTCCTGAATCTATGTCTTCTGCGGAAGATATCTGAAGCGATCCACTTCCAATGATTGAAAACCGCGAATCGAGGTCGCTGAAATTATAAGAGCAATTGAGGGGCAATTTCATATGCAAAGAGCTTCCGACTTACTTCATATCAATTTCTTCGCCGTTTCGAAGCCATCTAATCTGTGGCTTGGGAACACCATTAGCTACACAATCAAGAGTAACGGTGTCTCCCTCCTTGACGGTTTGCGGCGATGGACCCACTAGGAACGAGGGCGCCGCAAAATTCTCCACATCATTGGAAACTTTTTTAATGTTTAAATTTGATTTACTACTTAGCCTAGAAATATTCCCTGAGGTTACGTTGCACTGGTAGGTGCCACGATCCGAGTTGGTAACTTCGTCGATCTCTAAAGCACCTGACGGAAGAATTACCATTCGCATCGAGTCGAAGTGCAGCGGAGCATCATCTTTCAGCCACTCCACTCGATATTTCACGCCTGGCTGTATAAATCCAATCATGCAACGAAAATAGGCTGTTTGACCTGGGGTCAAGTAGATTTCTATAAAGTCTTGATTTATTTCTGGCAATCGTGCTATCGAAACAATCGCCGATCGACTAACTATCGTGCCTATGCCATCTACACTTAAGAGACATTGATATGCTCCTGTTAGGCCTCTGTTTTCTTCTACTGAACTTATGTACAGGGAACCGTTTTTCAGTTGGGTTCTTGGAAGTTGAATTGAAATTAGTTTCCGATGGGGATAGATAGGGATGGGTATTTATATTTACCTGAAAGTGTCACCAACAATACCTAAGTCTTGACCATCCGGACCTCGCCATCGAATATTGGGGGATGTTTTACCTCCTTTTAAGGAGCCGGGATATGCTGTGCCTGCACATTGCAGAAGTACGGAATTGCCTTCTGGTACTACGACATCTGAGGGTTCAATTGTGAACTCAAGAGCTAAAAAGAGGAGGAAATGATGAAATTAATTTGGATATATGAAATAAATTTGAAAAATATTGTGCTAAATACCAGATGAATGGATTTTTTTTTTTAAATTATTAAACGATGTGACACAACAGTAGCTTGAAAGGATTTATCTAGGTCAATCGCCTTTAGAGAAATTATTTTATTATCTTTTTTAGGGCTCCGTACCTTAACCTATTGTTACCCAAGAATACTCATTTCAATTAGTTTTTTTCCAGTAATTATAATTAAAAATCAACTAATTATTAAAGTTTTACACCATAATACAACGGTTGGATCAAAATCTGAGGATGGATGGTTGGGAATGGTTTTTTCCGTGATGATCTGGGAGTGCAATTGGCACTGCGCCTTAAAAAAATACACCAGGGTCTTCCAGGCATCTTGGGGACGGGCAGATGGCTTCGGAACCTGCATCCACAGAGACTGAAAATTGCAATCGTCACAGAAATTGGTTAGGGCAACTTTTAGCTTTAGAACATTTTTCTAATTGAGGAACACCTTCCACGAAATAATGTATTCCAAAACTTTTATTTCAGCCTCAAATCTCATGTTTACGCCGAATGTTGGGCAACTTCCTAGCCTAAGGATAAGATGGGTTCCTGTGTTGATTTTGCTGTATGTGGCCGAGCGATGTCATGCAGCGATATGACTTTCCGCCTTCCTTGGCCCGTAAATTATAGCATGAGATTGCAGCGAAGGCGGTCCTTGGTATTGGTCAGGGATTGAGTATGAGCATAGAAAAATCCCGGATCACGTAAAAGAGATCATGGAACTAAGGATGTTCAAGGACAGGATCAAAAGCGTCAGGATTACGGGGAGGTTTCACAAGACTCTTATCAGTAATAGATCAGGGGCCGAGAGTAATTTTTATATTCAAGCGGATCCATTATTGACGGCAGGGCAGACACAGGGTTTTTCTCGAAATCGGAACAGCTAAATATCTCCTGCTATGTATGCACCTCGTGGTGCGAAGAGATCAAATTCTTATTGCCCTTGCGATGGAATGTCTACAAAAACTCAATGGACGTACCTCCGAAAATTAGTTATCATTTAGGTTAGAGTGCACATATTGATCGCTTGATAGAGGGGAGGAAAGAGCTTGATGACAGCAATCTATTTCGACAAGTTATCAAACCATAATTACATGACATTACTACTTTTCAATAGTTCGTACAGAATTTCCCAATGAGCTAAATATGAAATTTGTTCCCATTTGCTAATATGGAACGTCCCATGATATGTATGTGTTAGTAAAGGTGGAGTTTTTTTTAACATCGGAACTGCAACATCCATAAGAAAAGCGAGTTTCTTTTCAACAAGAAAGAAAAACTGTGCTTCTCTTTTTGGGAACATAGTTGCAAAAGGGGTGCTGGGAACTACCAATTCAATTGAATCAAATTTTTTTTGTCGTCTTTAGAAACAGCGATAATTCTACAAATTCCACGGTTTACAAAATTTATACAAAAAATGCCATCGGGCAATATCAACGTGTGGTGTTGTGTGAGTGTTTTCAAACACTCGCCGTAATTATTAAAAAAAGGCAACATGTTTTCTGAGTGCTAAAAATTAAAAGTTACTAATGAATGAAATTCTCAAGAGAGAAAGAAAAAAATGTGCAGCTAAGTTGTATCACAATTTTCAGGAAACATGAATATCTCACTGCACACTTGAAATCCACAGACGGGTAGGGTAGGTGGCAATTAAAAATCGATTTTCTAGGGAAAAACTTCAATGGCGTCAATTATTGCATCTTTTTATTACTTACTGCCTCATTAGAATAATAAAGCAATTGCAAGTTCGTGACTTCTTGTTACTTTTCCTGCCTCTCTGCTCAAGTAATAAAATACGCTCCCAGTGAGTACATTGCATAATTTGCATGATTTTCTCATAAAACTCCCTTAATTTTATTTCTTGTAATTTTTAAATGGTAGAGTCTTTCCTTTTGAGTGCATCAAGTTTTTCAACTGTTTAATTCTTTCAGATTCTGTAAAGCTCTCATAGCTTTGCAACTTTATTGTTTGCAAAATAATGTTAAATATAATATAATTTATAGGTGCCCTTTAAATACTAAAAATGATTACACCTGGATCCCTTTTTACGCGGTATTTTTACGCAACTTACTTTTGCGCGATTTACTTGCTTTTACGCGATTTATTTTTTGTTACGTAGGTTTTCAAGTTATTTTGTTACGCAATTTGCTTGCTTTTATGCGATTCTTTGCTTTTACACGGTTTTTTTTTGCGTGCACATCCTCTGCGTAAAAAAAGGCTTAGATGTAATTAAGTTGAACTTGACTGTGTCAACAGTACAACAGTACAAAATAAGTACACATCCTAATCCAGAGCAGAATAGTTAACGTTAATAAATCTCAAACTACACACGAAAAAAAAGCTATACTAGTTCAATTTGGCGCTCACTTGCTGCTTTTCAAATTTATGGGTTCTATCGCCGAAAACGTGTCGTTCCACTAAAAATGAGAGTGAACACCTTTTAGGGCATAAATTCTGATTCTATGAAAAATGAACGGGTGTCATTTAACCTGTTCACAAATGCGTGCTCAGAACGTAATTCTAATCAAACTGGTAAATGGAGGGCGTTAATCGTAAATCAAAATCTCCGCACCCATTGTGTGGCTATTTTACATGACTTTCAAGTGGAGAAATAGAACAGAAAAAAGCGCCACGGGAACCCTACGATCAGACGACTAAGGCCACTCGATGGGCTTTCTGATCATTTACATGCATCTGATTGAGCTCTATAAATTCTAGAATGGTCCATTCATCTTCATCCCATCCATCCATCTCATCTCGTCTGCCTAATTAAGGAAACTTTCGACCTTTAGAGCTCATAGTTTTTTCCACAAATCACATATAGTTTGATTTCTGTCGATATTTATTAGCATCGATGTCAGGTAAAATTGTAAATTCACCGGAAACCCCAGAGGAATTTGGGTGGGGTGGACATAAATCTAGATGACGGCTCATTTAAATGCAAATTGAGAATTAAATTTGCGATTAAATTCCTGGTTAACCTGGAATATCTTTCCGAGAACAAAACTCGGGTATTATTTAAACCACTGGAGTGGTCGTGAGTTTTCGATTTGCGTGAATGAAATTTTAAGAAGAGCAATATGTGCTGCATGGCTGCATGTGTTTTTCATATCTGCTCTGAACACCCGCAATTAGTTCATTACAAAATGAATAACATAACCCTTAATCAGGTTAATTAATTGGATTTAATTATGTGGGTTTACATGCCGAGCCGAACAGTGCAATTTGCCAGAGCTCTCGATCAGATGTTAATTTGATTCTACCAATTAATTAGTCAAATTACATTTAATTGTCTTGCAGCATTTTTTCACCGAATTCATTAGTATTTGTTTTTTTTTAATCATTAAAGCTACTTGGGTTTGTTCTTTTGGAAATTTTCAAATGTGACAATTCTTTGTAGCTACTTCCCGGCGAAAAAAATGTGAAAGTTGAATGGGTGGAATCTGTGCAAAAGGTGTTCATTGCTAGTAAATTTCGATTTTGTTCTTAATCATCTCAATTGCCATATTAAAAATTAATCATATCATACATTCTTTATGTGATTTCGATCTGGGGTAAAAGTTCTCAAGTAAAAATTTCATTTGCAGAACAAAGTTAACAGGAATCTCCATCAGTTAATGTATTTACACGACACGATTAAAAAGGACATTTTTCTGATTTTGCCGTTAAATTCAAATATTTTCATAAC